>JAHZMZ010004628.1:0-19141 GCA_027743805.1 Lepidocyrtoides sp. E14
TCGTCCACTTCTGGTAAAAAGAAAGGCAAGGGTGGCAAGAAGAGTGTCATTGAGATGCTAAAAACGAACAAAAAAGAGGATTCTGCAGCTGAAGCCGATGATGAAGAAGAGTTAGAAGAGAGTGAAGTGGTACGATCGTCCGTCAAAAAGATTAAAACAAAGAGATTATCCGATTCATCAATGTCACCAAGTCCAAAAAAGCCACCCAGCACAACGACCACGGTAACCCCGGCGCAAGCAAGTCTAGTTCAGTCTTTGGCATCAGAATCACCAGAAAGGAAATCGCCAAAGTCTTCCAGTCCGAAGCGAGTAAAGACACTGGAACTTCCCATGTCAGGTTCTTTAATTCCACTCCCGGTGGTCCATGAAACACCAGAAAAGAAGATGAAAGTTAAGAAGAAGGATAAAGTGTCCCCAGCAGCGCAAGCTACACCAGTGACACCATTAACAGCATTATCCGTGGCGGCCAAAGTGAAGCCAGCTTATTCAAATACAAAGGAAGTTAATTCCGAACAGATTATTACAAAGAAAACTCCACAAAAGAAGAAGAAGGCTCCAACTGTAACGTCAGCACCTGTTACATCTAGTACTGTAGTAGCAGCGACATCAGGAGACAACTTTTTAGATAACTTTGACGTAAAATCTGACTCGTCGACAAACAGTAAATCAAGCTTTACCCTAGACTGTGGCAAAGTGGCCATGCTGGTCAAAGAGAGAGCAGCAAAGGTAGGAGTACATCCACAGCCACAACGACGAAAGTCAGTCTCCCCGGAAAAGAAATTGGTAAAGAGCCCAAGCCCTTCTCCTGTAAAGTCACAGAAATTGCCAAAACCCATAGCAAGCAGCACGACAGCGTCTACTTCTTCTTCGGCGGTTAGCCCAACCTCATCAGTGCCAACGGCTTCTACTCCTGCTACTATAACGGCAACATCACCAAAGAAAACTCTAAAAGCAAGGAAAGGATTTTTGACTACCACTCCCGTCAAACCAGGCAGTCCTCCCAAGATTAGACCAAAACGCACCTCGGCAATAATTTCATCTTTGCCAACTCCAACAAAGCCAATTACAACTGAAGGCACTACTGACCCAGTGAAATTGGAAGTTATCACGCCTGCACCGATCGCAAAATCTACTGTAAAAAAGTCAAAATTATCTGTGTTAGCCCGACCCGGTGGAGCTGCAGCTGTGGCAGCTGCTGCTTCTGCAGAGAAATTTAAAAAGCGAGCAAAGTCCTTGTCTGCAGCGGCACCTTTATTATCAGAAGCAGTAACACCCTCGGTGAAAACAAGTATAAAATCCAGACAACTTCTACTGACAGCCGGCGCAAGTTTGCCTGAGGCAAGTGAAAGAAAGAAAAAGTCGTTGGACAAGGAGTCTGCCAAAATGAAGAAGCTGAAGAAAGATTTGCTAAATACAGTAGAAATGTCTGTCAGTCCATCACTAACTGCAGAAGCCAATCTGACGGTCGCCGCCACGAGCTCTTCAAAGAAACTCAAAAAGGGAGAAAAGGTGTTGCAACCAAAGGCTAAGAATACAACTACAACACCAATGGTAATAAGCTCAAGGAGTGACGATGAGTCTTCTGGTGTAGAGGCATGTGTACCTGACTCAAACTCTCAGAAGTGTAAGTACAAAAAAACCACTCATTATTATTATTAATAATAATTTTCTGTCCATTTGTATTAGTCAAAGTCAATTAATTTTGGAACCTTTCAAATATTTTTTTAGCTGGCTTATTTGGTGGAGTAACATTACCGGACGACGTTGACGACTCAGATATTGAGATTTTTAAACATGCACAAAACCAAGCGAATAAAATTATGGGTGTTCCAAATCCTGAAGACGATGAAAACAATCCAATAAATGGAAATGGTGCTACAGTTGGGCCCGGATCTCAGCAAAAACAATCTTCCACGGCAATCACTCGCACGCCGCCGATGGGTAAGTAACCCATATAATTTGAGTCGTACAAGTATCAAAAATTGTACAATTTTCAATGAACCAATACATTTTCAAACTTATTGTATTTACATATATTACATTTGTATTTGCAGGGTTGTCATCTTGTTGGATACTTTTCAAAGGAAAAATTATGTCAACAGAAATATAATGTATCCTGCATAATGACTTTACCTCAGTATCAGCGACAAGGCTACGGCAGATTCTTAATAGACTTTAGTAAGTCCAATAATAATAGTAAAAAGGTTTGCAAGTCCATTATTTCTGCGACAATTTGTAAAACAATGTAATTTTGATATTGTGTTACAGGCTATTTGCTGTCCAAAGTCGAGGGCCAATTGGGCACTCCGGAGAAACCACTCTCTGATCTCGGTCGCGTATCTTATCATTCATATTGGAAGTCATGCGTTCTTGAATTTTTACATCAACTTGGAAAAGTTCCCACTATTACTATTGATGTAAGTTTGCATAAAAGTTTTTCTTATGCTCTTTTCATTATTTTAATAAATATGTATGTAGCACTAAATACTAGGGCGTTTACTACAATGTGGAAATTTGTTTACAGCAAATCAGTCAAGCTACTGGCATGTCTGGTCAGGATGTGGCCACAGCATTGCAGCTTTTAAACTTTGTCAAACGAATCCCGGATCCTAAAACAAATGGGAAAGAATTCAAATTGGCCATTTGTGTAGATTGGAAACTCGTTGAATCGCATGCTGCCCGTGTGGCTCTAAGTACAACTAGGATTGCTCTTGACCCTGAGGCGTTGAGATGGACTCCATTAGTGTACACATTTCATAATAATGACGATAATGAGTCTGGATCTAGAGGTGGATCCCCTTCAAGTGGTGATGGTGAATCGAATGGTACATCGACAAATAACAAGGAGGCAACCGCACTGACTGCGTCTCCCATTCGCAAAATACCAGTTGCTGCAGCCATTGCTTCAACAGGAAAGGGTACCAGTGATCCCGTCAAGTCTCCTGATAAGAAATCTGTAAAACGAAAGAAAAAGCGAGGAGAAAAGGATGTGAAACAGGAGACTGTGCAAGTACCCAATTCTGAATATGCGACCGACTCAGATGGCGAGGTTAAACCAGTGGTTCCTCCAGAAGTTCCCAAAACAAAACAGAAGCGGCCTGACCCATCATTAAAGAAAAAGAGAAAGAAGAAAGAAAAGTTGCAAAAGGCAAAAGTGGAAGTGAAAGAGGAGTCAGATCCTGAAGAAGATGAAGAGCAAGTTGAGGATGAAGAAGAGCCAGATAGTGAACCGGAGAAAAAGCTAAAGGATTCTGATTCGAGTGAGACTGGCAGTGATGAAGATGGGCGGGGAGATCAGGGTGGTCAAGCAAGGCAAGCTTCTCCAAGAGAAGAGCGACCTTCTCCTTCTAGAAAACCAAAAGGTTCCAAGGATTCCCGGGACAAATCGGGAAGTAAAAAGTCAGGATCCAAATCGGCAAGACGGCGAGAGAATATTGGGAACACAATTAGTGACATAAAAAAGAGAAAAATGGTTGCTGCATCAATGTCCCTTATAGCTAATGCCACTGCTGGCACGGGCGCAAAACGAGCCAAGAAAAGACAGCCTACAGTTGATTCTTCAAGTTTGGATGAGGATGATTTTGAAGGAAAATCAAAAAATATGATTCTTGGCAAGGTGTTGAAGGCAAGAGCCAAAAAGGTGACAAATTTGGAAGAAGAAGAGAATGCGCATCGCCATCAGTACCAGCAACAGCAGCAGCAACAGTTACAACAGCTTCCGTTGCCGACTCCTCCTCCACCTCCACCTCAACAACCAAGAGCGTCTTTGACAACTGTTAGTGGCAGTTTAAAAATTGAAATTGGAGATGTAGCTTCAGTTGTAAAGAAATTTAAGAAACCAAAACTTGTAGTTCAGCAACTTGACGAGGAAATTCCTCGACCAGCTGTAATTCCTGAACCTTTGCATCAAAAACTTCCCAGTTTGTTTGAGAAGCGACGTTTATCAAAATCTGTAGAGATTTTACCAATTAATCCTGATGGTGAACCTTTTGTAAGACCAAAAGAACAAGTTAAAGATGTGACCAGTGTTACCGCTGTTACAACTCCAATTAAAATCTCTTCACAAACTACTGCAACAGTTATTACGACCCCAGTAGTGACTGCATCTTCTACGATGTTGGTGAAAGAAAATAAGGAAATTGTTGTAAGTACCTGTTTAAATCCATTATCAACTCCCAACTCAAAAGACAAGGAGGAAAAAAAGGAAAAAGAGCCAAAGGTCGATCCTGAAAAGCAAAAACGGGACAGGGAGGAACGGTACAATAGACGTTCATCCAAGCGTACTATAGATGATGATGGTGAAGAAGATGAGCCCACTGTTCGAAAGAAAATGCTTCTGAGCGCAAGTTTTGCTGTAGCAGCAGCCAGAAACGCAAATGGTCGTTCTTCAAAGCAACTTTCAAGAAAGAACAAGTCATCCAGTGGATCTTTGCAATTGCAAAAGTCTGTTGTTTCCAACTCTGGCATTACCAATAATAGCCAATCACAACAGCAAGTGAGACCGCGTAAAATGAAGAAGATTAGAAGGCATAAGGGCTACAAATACTGGGGTACCCCACCTTCAAAGAGGAAGAAGAAACCTGTAGCTATTGTGGCTCCCAGCACGTCTAGCCACCATCACCACCACCATCATCATAATCATCAACATCAGCACAATCATTTCTCCAAACAACAACATGAAGGAAAACATAATGGAAGGGATGAAGAAATGGAAGAAGTTGTATCATGCAGGGCATCTCCTCCTGCTCAGAGCCATCAACATGCCACTATCAATAGATCCAGCCCATTGCGTGACAAATTGCAGAAGGAGATACAGCAACTGAATGGGAATAATGCTATAAGCGAAACAAGTCGAGAGAACAAAATGCCAGAAACAAACGGCTGTATAGAGTCATCATCTTCCCCTGAGGTACCCACTCCGGAAGAAAATGTGGTTCAGCTTCAGAAGGATGAGCGAAAGGAAGAGAGCCAAAAGTCATTGCAACAACAACAGCAGCAGCAACAACAACAGAGTAATATTTTAGTGACTACTGGTTCTCCTGAATCTTTTGAACATCAGGATCAACCACCCTTGCCGCAACAACAGCAACAACAACAACAACAACAACAACAACAACCAGAAGTTCAACCAGAGCTCCCAGTGAACCCACCACCAACAAGACGCTCCAATGTCAGCATTAGTAGTGATGAGAAAATATTGGATTTGGATCCTAGTGGTTTCCCTATAGTTCGAGATGCAAACGGTGGGGACGATGATGATGACGATGGAGATCTCTCGGAGATCAAAGATTATGATATTGCCACGAGTTTAGGCGATACCCCAGTGGATGCTCTGGATGATGCAGATGATGTCAGTGACTTTGGAAATTTTGATGACATCCGAGGGGATCCGGAAAGACCAAAGGAACCAGACTCGGAAAGTCTCAGAGTAATTCCAAGTGGACCATCCAGCTGCAATACAGTTTATGATGACTCTGATTTGGCAAGTCAACCTAGTGTGCCCCCACCAGGAAGCAATGGTCCCAATGTCCTCTTCGATAGTCCATTGATGGTTGATTCTAATAATAGTATGACAAACAATAGAAGTTCTAGTAGTTGCAGTAATAATAACAGCAATAGTTGTGCAATGATTGGACAGCAAATGAGTCCATGTGTTCAACCAACAACGCCAAGTCTACCTTCAGCACAACAGCCATCGTTAACAAATGGTGGACCAAGGGCTACTCCCAATTTGGTGTTACCTCCTCAGAATAGTGGACCTCAGACACATACACAGCAGCAACAACAACAACAACAACAAACAAATATGATGCAAAATGGAAATCCTCAATTATACCATCAGCAGCAAATGCCAGTGAACAACGTGAATATGACTGCGTGCCAACAACAGGGTCCAACAATGGGTACTCAGCGCACCAGTCCGATGCCTAACACCGCCTCCAGTTCATCGTGCCAAATGATGCAACAACCACAGCAAGAAATGCATAATATGGGATATTCCTCTGGAATGACACCACAACATCAGCATTCTTCATACAATAGTGTTCATAGTAATCAGAGTTGTCCACCTGGTAGCGTGGAGGCAATGGACGCATCATCACAAATGAATATGGAGTCACCGCATTCTAGTATTGGCAGCGTGGAGACACACTATCCCCACGGCGGTCCTGCGAGTGTGGAAGGGGGTTATCAAAATAGACAGCAGTCCATGTATGACAGTTGCAGTGCTGGAAGCAATAAATATGCCATGCAACATTCTCCAATGGTAATGGTCAATCCACCGACACCACAACAACCTGGAAGCAACAGCAGTCAACACAGTATGCATAGTATCAATCAACCTTCAACCCCACAGCAGCAAATGAATCATTACAATTCTGCTCCTCCCACTCCACAAAGTGGCATGAGCATGCATCACCCCTCTCCACCATCCCAGCAGCATAATAATATTGCTCATCACAATTCGTTGCCACAATCCTCACCACCAACACCACAAAGCTATCATCATCACCATTCTCCACCAACTCCACAACCGGTTGTACCCGTACCACACCAACTTCCGGTTCCAGTCGCACCAAAGTCAGTTTCTGCAAAATCTCTTCAGCAATCTATGCCCATGTCTCCAGGATGTCACCGTAATAGTACAAGCTCGCCGCAAAACTTGTCCCATTATTGTCAACCGCAGAATCAGCAAGGACAACAGTCAAATGCTCATTCCCAATTGTCTCCAGGAACCAATGTTCATTCACCAATGAGTCCGTTGCCTCCTCACATGCAGCAACAAAGTCAAGTTGCTCCTGGAGCAAACTCTCCTCAGAACCTGGCGCAGTATCACTCTCAGCAGCAAAAACATCTCGGCAATTTGACCCAACAGCAACAAATGTTGTACCAGCAGCAAATGATGAGCCAGCAGCAGCGCCAACAACAACAGCAACAACACCAACAGCAGAGAGCCCATCACAATTCAACCCCGATGCAATCTGTGATACAGCAAAGAACCATGACTCCAGCCCCTTCTATGTCTCCAGCTCCTACTGCACATGTCGGTCATCATCATGCAAACAGTAAGTGAATTTAAATTTGAAAGTGGCACATTTTGAAGTGTTTCGTTTCGATTTCCTCAATGCTCAATTTTATGTAATTTTGATTACCTGTTGTTGTAGATGGCTCTCATGCACAGCAAATGGATTCTCGTATGAGCATGAGCTATGCCCATCATGGGCACATGACAGGAAACGTGGCGCATCCGGTTCCAGCAAACTCCCCTTATCCAGCTGGATATCCACAGCAGGCACAAAGAGCCATGCAGCAGCAAATGCCAACCAACTCAGCGTCTTCTTCTGCAAACAGACACCACGCCCATCACCAACAGCAGCACTCAGCAGTCCATCAACAACATAGCACAGCTATAGCCAGCAATGGAATTGCAAATACAAGCGGAGCCACATCCGCCAATAAAATGGCAAGTAACGCAAGCACCATTTCCAAGTTGCAGCAGTTAACACATGGTTTAGAACGATGTCAATCAATTCCGCCCCAGTTGACACCTCCACCTTCCCAACACCATCAGCAGAACTTAACTCCACCACCAACCGTGAACCATATGACGGCAGGAGCCATGAACCATACGGGGATGAACATGCATATGAATATGCGCTCATCCTCGTCATCATCTGCCTCTTCGTCGTCAATAGCCCAGACCATGTTCAAGAATCACGTGAACTCATACTATCACCAACAGCATTCGCAAGTAAACCATACTCCAAATCATACATCTTCACAACAACAAAATCATGCAATGGTAGTCCCTCCACCCCGTTGTGCCTCTGCTGCTCCCAGTACCATGAATTCCTGCGGTAGTGGTTCAGTGCCAAACAATCACAGTAATCACCACCATGCAGGCCATGGACATGCTCACGGTAGTAGTATGATTGGTGCTGTCACTCAACAGCAACAACAACAACAACAAGTTCACCATCACACATCAGCCAACTCAACTGCAGCGTCTGGTTCATCTTCTAGCTCTACAAAATCAAAAACTTCCAAAAACACCGTAGCTGCCGCTGCTGCGCATGGCTTATCCAGTGGTTACGGTAATAATTCAACATCATCCGTCTCCTCAAAGAATGTCAACACATCTTCCAATTCTTCCAATGCAAATAACAACTCCTTGCTTCCACCCGCATCCCCCATGGCTCAGAATTTGATACACTATGGACAAAATCCATATTCCAGTCATGCGTCGTTCCCAAGTCAGTACGCTTCCTACTCTGCTGCTATGCAAATGCAAATGGCGCTTCACGGTCATGCAGCAGCAGCTGCAGCTCAGGCCCATCATCATTCGTCCTCAGCCTCCAATTCTGGCTCATCCTCAACCGGTGGAAGTCATCACAATAATAATCATGCCCATCATGGACATCACAATCAACACCAGTCCAACGCTTCCCACCATCTTCACGGACAATATCATCAAGAGCACTCGAGAAGTGCTGCCGCGGCTGCAGCTGCTGTTGCCACTGCTGCCCATCACCATCCGGCAACACACCACGGCTCAATGTATAATCCGTATTACCATCACCATGTCATGTCCCAATTGAATCCCAGTATGAGAAGATAAAACAGTTCTAATTTTAATAATAATAATTGATATTGATACAATACTTTACACTACATAATAATTAAGAACACGAAACTTATACCCGTAATTAATATTAGGTAACTATTTAGCAATTTCAGAGATCTGAATTAAGAAAATTATAATCGAGAAGTATTAAGAATTGATCGTCAGTATCATTATCATCACATCAAACTATGTACTATCACACATTTTTAGTTTCCTTTTGATGCAATATTGCTATCGTGTATGTACAGAAGAATGTAAAAAAAGTAACTTGAATGTAATTTAAAAAGCTAGAAAATGCATAATATACACATACGTATACATGAATCGTAAAATCTTTAAGTTATATTGTTAAGATAATATCGTTGTTAAATATTGTATTTACAAATTGTAAAATACTACAATTACTTGAGGTTTTTGAAGATGCACTAGAATAGTACTACTACTACTGCTAAACTATTATACTATAAAGTCTGCAACTATTAATATTACTACAATAGTACAGATTTACAATAATTAGTATACTCAATATGTTAAATTACTTGGAGAAACTATAGAAGGCAACAACTCAACGTTGGTTTGCAGGAGTTAATGAACAACTAGTGGTAGAATATTAATATTTGTAAATAGTGAGACTATACTTTTAAACTGTAAGGCGTATTGTGAAGAAAATGTGTACTAACGATGGAAAGAAAATTAAGTGCTCATACTGTATAGAATGTATATGTACCTAAAACCAAACACGAACAAGTTGTAGATTAATATAAGTTAATGTTGTCAAATTAATTATTGTTATTTGTTCTTGATGATGAGCTTTCATTTACTTTCACTTTCATTATTATTATTACAACTTTAGCTTTAAATTTAGTAATGAATAATATTATAATGTGTCTTTTGAATCATTGTATTCAATCACATCGTGACATTTTTGTTATCGTTTATTGTTGCACTAATTTTGTTGTTTTTTTTTATTTAAGGTAAGGTAAGTAAGTAAGTGAGTAAGGTTTTTAAGTACCTAAATTTCAGGAAGAAGAGAAGTAATAAAAGGTCAGTTAAAGATGCATTTAGCTTTCGTACATCATAATTTCGTATGTATAACAAAAAAAAGGAGTAAATAAATACACTATTATTGCACTCACATCTCTAGCAATACGTTTCAGTATCATATTTATAAATCAGTGATCTTGTCTTTTCACAAACATGCAAATAATCTTTTCGATTTATTTAAAGTCGATGATTCTTTCGTCCATATAAGTGAGATGACATTTTTTAATTCAATATTATGCAGTTTAATTATCAATTAAATGTATTTAGTTTAAATTTTAAATCCAGACTTAAGGCAAGTGCAACAATTTACAATATACTATTATTGCTATTATTCTCATGATTTTTAGATAATATTATTTCTAATATTTCAATGGTTTTTTTTCTCATTTATTGTTTCTACTCTGCAAATATGCAGCAGATATAACGTAAGATAATATATTATACGTAGTAGATGTAAACAAAGTCATGATTAGATGATGCAATTACATTTTAATATAAGACACTTCTCTGCCGCAGTCGGGGTAATTAAATCAGCAATGTGTATATCCTTACGCATACATTGTGTGTGCATTTACCCTCTGCTTAATACTACATAATATAATATGCATGATACAGTTACTTCAAGTAACTTGTAATATTTAATTGTAAAATTGTTAATTTAAACCTTATGACGAACTGTGTATTATCATTAGTGAAATGTTAAACCTAACTAAGCTAAGCACTTTTTGTGTAATATCTACATATAAACTATAATTTTACATGTATTTCCTGTGATTGATGATAATTAATACTAAAACTACGAATATAAATAAATATCTACAAAATAATGATTAAAAGTAGCATTAATGATAATAATTAACAAATATGTAATACAATTTTGAAATTATAAAATATAAAAGAAGAAAATGTAGTAGAGACAGAAGCAGCATCAAAAAATTGATCAAGAAGATGATGAAATTGTATAAAAATCGAATTAAAATGAATCAACCAATACATAATAAAAAAAATATACGTACACTTTTAAAAAAACGTAAAAAAAGTAAGTGGAACATGATAAATAATTTATTGCAGTTGATGATAATAATTGGTTAAATCAATTTACTATTGAATCGAATAAAGTTTTAATGCAAGATGATAAAAATGAATGTTTATCAAAGTAATTTTTTATTTCATATGAAAGCATATAATATGGTCCAAACATGCATAATATCGTAGCAAATCGTATTCTACATGAAAACCATGCAGCAGTCTCGTATAATATGTCAATCGTATCACAATCCTCACGTTCATCTAGCATATACCCAATCTCTTGTAATGAACATTTTTGTTTGACCAACAAGTTTTACTCAAGCTTTCCATTGAATACTGCTTCAAATCGTCCTCAGGAGACTATCGAAAATAATAACATTTCATAGAGAATATTTTAAAATAATTAAATTAAAAGTAAATTACGTGATACGTGTACCATTCTCAGGAAAAATTTCTGTGGAGCGGAATATTTGTAATCATTAAATTCAATAGTGCAAAACAAAGTAAATTACTGCCCCATCGATAATTTTATTACAAGTATAACTTTCTGCCATTTATCGGTTATAACATAGAAAAGGAAAATGGGAATTTAAAAGTCGAGGAAACGAGAACGTGCCTATTTTTTGTACAGGTAAAAATACATAGGTAATATATTGACGATTATGCAGACTGACGATGCTCGACGAAATCCTCGAAAGAAAATGGGAAGGAAGCGAATGGTGGTGCAGACAGGCTGCACAGGAGGAGTAAGTACATAAAACAAAGTTGAGTGCATATTAATTGCAGCGAGGTAGCAATGACATGCTCCTAAATTTCTTGGAAATAGGGAAATAATAAAAGTAAAAATGCAATGCTATGCAAGCGTGAGGAAAAAAGGATTCGTGATTTTAAAGCTTGCTTTATTGTCAACTCATGCAAATGTCAAAATGCAAAAGATGCTGTCTCTGGCCGTTTGCCCTTTGCAGCAGAGTTTTTTTTGGAACGAATGGCTTAAATTGGCGTTCATGAGAAAGCTTATTATGTCGGTGAAAGAAAATAGTGACGCAGCAAGTACTGAACTGACTTTGAAATATGTAGGTATACACAATTCCATCTGCCTCTTTACCTTTTCTATTTTACTCCTCTTTCAGAAACTATAACTTGTAAAATTTGTGATTATATGGTTAGTTCTCAGAAAACTGGAAAAATTTACAAGGACATATAGAATCATTATCACTGCAGTGCATTGCACACTATTTTTTATATTTTTATAATATGACCATATTCGTTGTTGTAGTTGTCGTATGATTTATTCGGCACTGCAAGCTATCCATCTCGTTTTAACCTTTCATCGACGAAAACTAGCTTTTACATGAAAATGGGGTGAAATGAGACAACTTACTGCTGGAAGAATGAAAGATGGGAGAGGGGACCAAAGCTTCATAATAATATGCATGCATGTTCTAACCAATAACCATAAAATGAACAGCATAATTTTATGTAGGTATGCATGAAGTATTCTGGAATAAAAAGAAGAAATGGATTTACGTTATGCGTAGTTTCTGAATCAAGGAAATCGATTTAGAGGCTGTTTCCTCCCAAGATTCGCTATATATGACAGAAAAGAGTGAAACGATGAATTTGAATGATTGCACTAATGGGCAGATAAACGATCATCATTACAGTCAAATATTGCCAAAACATGTGCACTTTTTACATCCTCGTTGAAAGGAAATCAAAATAAAAGAATAGGAAATGCGTAGGCAATAAACGAGTAAAATTTGATGTAAGTCCAAGCACGCTCACGTGCGTTATGATTTCTCAAACTGCAGACAGCTTAAGCCTCTCTCTTGTGTATTTGCCTGAACCTTTGCTCAATTTTGTCTAATAATTATTGTAATATCTTCTAATTTGTCTGAATGAACAATAAACTCTTTTTAGTTGCCGTTTTTACGTAATGTCGATGCATTCAAATAAGTTTAAATTGTTTGCATTGTACATATTTTCTATTCTTGCATTAAAATGATCCCTTTCCAAAGTACGCACATTCCGATGCAATGTTATTGCACACTTACCGTTTATTTTATAAAGCACACATAATATTCGTTTTGCTGTGCAATTGTGCGTACATGTATTTAAGTAATTGCTACAAAATTTACGTAATTCAATAAAAATTAATATTTTTTCCAAAAACCTGCAGTAGACCTGAATCTGTATTACTGGCATGAGATTTTATGCAATTCCCAAACCGTAATAAACAAGATATCTGCTGTGTAAAGTAAAAGCTTTACGGATAGTGCAATTGCAATAATAAAATGTTATTTTTAGACCACAGTGTCTAAGTGTCTAACTACAAAAATGCATTGTTGCATTGTTTGCTGCGCAATTGAATAAATCGTAAAGAGATGTATATTTATTTAGCATTAAATGTAAAAGCTAGTATGAACAGCTACAGCTAAAAAATAGTACAAGGAGAGGGAAAGCTGTGAAAATGGTATTTGTTTCCCTCCCTCCTCACAAAAAAGCTAAAGATTTTCTCTTTTTTTCTCTTGTGATTCTTTTTCTTAAATGCTTTTATCCGTGCACTGCACTTATACGTTTTTTTTCTCCCTGGCTCTCCACAAGATTCGTTTGGAATGCATTGTGTTGTATTTTATCCTATTTTCCATAATAGCAAAATTTTGTTTTTTTTCTCTCTCTCTTTCACTGAAACGGGACACAATGAATGAAAATGTAGTATATAAAGTGCGTTTGTACGTACAACGGAATTATTTTTATGGTGCAATGTTACATGTGGGGTGTGCAAAACCAAGATACAATTGTCATAAATCGAACAACAAGGAAATGCTTATTGAATGCACTGTGTAGGAATATTATGTACAAAAACATATAAATGCGTTAAAGTGAATGAGGCAGTGAAAGATTTTATACTTTACACATGCACATCATGTACTTTACGCTTGTTGCGTGTTTTGTAGATACATTTTGAGTTACTTATTAGAATGATGGCAATGCAATGATGAGGAAAATAGAAATATTATACAAAGAGTTTGTGTGGGTGTAAGAAAGACGAGCAAAAGACTAAGGTTTTCCTACATCTACCTCATTTTTTTCAATGAGACTACTACATGTTTCTCTTGACTTTATATAACAGTGTCTACAAAAATGAAGATGAATTTATCAAAATGGCCAACTGCGGTGAAAAAATGGAAGAGAGGATTAATAAAAGTTTTTAGAGAGAATTACAGTCGACTTTTTATATGCTTACCTCCCCTTTGATTTTTCCTTATTTTGCGTTCTCGGATAAGCGTGCCTATTACAATTAAATTTTGGGAATTACAGAACAGAAAAATTAAACTAAAGCTGCATTCTGTATACATACGGAACGTTAAACAAAAAAGTTAATGATCTTATGCTAAATCACAAACTCTTGACAATGTCTCATTCTTTTTATATCATTTGATGAACGGGTACTTTTGTCTGTCCGGTTTTCATTTTTTTGACCAAGGTTAGTTTTTTCATTCCATTCCTGACAAGCAGAACATCCCTCTCTAGGAGCCAATTCCACCAAAAAACATACCCCTAAGCAAAATACTGTTTCACAACAGCATGTAGAGAGCGTGGTAAAAAACCAAGCGGTAACATAAATCCAGTTGTATCCATATTGCACCGCAAAAGAAGCTAGCTTCTCATTTCAGATGCACCCACTCACTTCGTTCCTCCACTTCACTGATTTTTGCTGGTGGTGGTGGTGAATGTGAGATAGTTACTGGGGAAAAGGAAGCTGGCACAACTCAACCAATGCCAGTCTATTGGAAGCAGTGGTGCAGGCAAAGTCAAGAGGGGATGCTATGCTACCATGCTGGCAAACTTGTTCCTACGATCTTCTCTATTCAGTTGTCGTACTGCTTTTTAAAAACGACTAGTGACTCAGACATAGACACTTTGGTAGGCCGAATTTTTATTTTTTTCTTGAAAAGAAAAAAAAGCGTGAAACCCCAGTTGAGTCAGAATATCACATTTCTCCACTCTCTCCCTTCAAAAGACTGTTTTCTTTTCTTGGCATGGCCTCTTAAACAAACAAATATCATTCTGATGACGATGATGATGATGCCATTCAGTTGTCGTCCGTCGTCATTGAAAAACTCACAAGACACAGTGAACATGGCGAAAAAAGTGAGTGTCAGTCAGTAGAAGAAAAAGTGGTGCATTTTCCATGTTTACTTTAGTGGTTATGTATTTTTGTGGCGGTGGTGGTGACTGTGGTGCTTGAAAATGTTATTTTTGTTGTTGCTATTATTATTATTATTGCCAATGCAGTAGCATCAGTACTACTTCAAGAAGGACTAAAGTACGACATATAAAATAAAATAACAGTCAAGTTATTTTTTTTTCACTCACTGCTTTTCCCAAACAAGCCAGTTCAATATATTTTTATTGCTGTTTTGTGTGTGCCGTGCTGTCGTGAATCATTCTGAACTTATAGTCATCACAGTTCATGGCCTTACTTACTTACCCTAGTGCACAGTAGTGACTATGAAAAGATGAACCTTGCAATAACCTAAAATAAACAACAAGAGCATAAAAATATATTAAATCGAGGAGAAAATATCACGTACATTTTATTCTTTTATTTATGACACACTACTACTAGAGCTACTTCTTCAAATGTAAAAACAATCTCAGGGAAAAAACTGACTTACAACGTATTTGACGATTGTTTTTTACCGCTTGCTTTACGATCCTTTTTTTTCAATGTACAAATGAAATGACGATTTTTGCAGTTTTGTAAAAAAATAGATATTTTTTACAAAAAGAACAGAAGGAGGATCAATAAAACTAGACGATCAAAAACATAACATCATGCATCAGCAAGTGATCGTGATTAGACTGGAATGGTAAGTTTGACTGAAATTTCAAAAAAATATTTCAAAAATTTGATAATTCACAAAACTGTGTGACCATACCTCTATGCTCCCCAGTCCCCATGCTTTAACAATTATTGTCTGCAAAAATTTCTCAAAAGTGTGGAGAAAGATAAAAACACCGGCGACACCGGAACACCCTCACTGTGACAAGCATATTTAGGTAATAGGAATAATAATAATAATAATGATTTTAGTGAAGACACCATTACACATTACACCTTCATCACCGTCACCCTATTTTCATCCTCTGTGCACTTTTTCTTCCATATTTTTACCGCTTTGCGCTATCGTAGTGTGGCGTATTATGCGTGCATAATAAAAGGTAAAAGGATTCTTTTGGGTGAAACAAATCTCATTATGAAAAGTCATCACCACCATTATCCCCATCATGATCACAATCGACATCTTCCAACCACGACGACATGACACAATACATACCACACTCTGTATTACCGTGAAACCAGACAGCAGAGCAGACCACCTATATAGATAGAGAGTTAAGCACAAAAGCAAAACTGTACAGCGTGACTTATCCATTTTAGCCCAAAACTAAAGAGAAAGTGGTATAAAGGGTGGTTTTCAATGGGGAAAGTTGAAAAGTGAAAACTTTTTCCGTCTTGGCTTTGCTTTTCTCTTCCCCACTTGTTCAGAGCTCAACGAACCGTAAGAATGGCCAGGAGAAAAGAGAAAACGTAAAAGAGTGCTAAAATGCAATGCCTTATACATAGCCATCTTCCAGTATTCGTTTTTATCCTACTGCAGAAATGGACTTGAATGTGCTTACCTTTTTCACAACAGTTTCCTTGAAAAGCCTTATAAATAAATCGCTTTTCCGTTACTTTTCCCTTTTATTATTAGTAAATACTCTTGCAAGACGAAACTGGATTCAGGTGCAGGTGGTAATGATGACGAAGATGAGAAAAGAGAAAAGAAATATAAAAGTCAAAGTCTGATATTTCAATTGATTTATTTATCCACAGATTCACTTTTTTTGTTGAACAGGAAAATCCCAGTTTGCTTTTGACAGACGGCAACCTTTGAAGGGAAAGTGGTTCAAACAGCTACCCTATTATTCGCTGTTTCTTTACCTGGGCTTCGTTTTTCCCTATGCATGTACATGCACCAGCACCACACCTCAACTTACCTTTATATATCCAAGTTTCCTTGGGCTTCACCATGCAACTTTCACCAGTAAACAGTTTTCTTTTCATGCAGTAGACAGCCAAAAGAGAGAAGCAAGACTGGGATAGATCCAAATCCCAAGTGACGCTGGGAATCAAGATAACAGTCAAGTCAGGTAGACACTTTGAGAGGCTCTGGATAAATACAGTTTATATGAGCTCACTTTATTCCGCTTGATCTCCCTCTGCTCCTTACAAGACACTTTTACCACCATCATCCTACTTTATCATCCACCACTTCATGTACTACTCTCAATAAGCAAGCAAGGAAGACAAGGCGATTTTTTTCTCCGTTCAAAAATGCTTCATTCTTGACTACCCTCTGTCGCTTACCTTTAAAAAAACGACTGTTCCTTCTCTGTTGGAATCCCAATACAGATACAACTTGGTTTTGCTCCACCTAAAAAAATCATAGTATTTTCTAAATGAAAATATACACGGGATTGTAGTGGAGAAATTTAAGAATCATAGTTTTTTCTGGTTTTGTGCGGTCTGGTTTTCTTGAAAACTTGTTGATTCACAGTGAAATTTCCTACCATTATATTTTCTTTCTTTATCTCTTTTCTCATTTTTCTCTCTCCAAGTTTCTCTTGTAAACCCAGCAGGAGGAAGTGAGAGGAAAGGAAGAAGGAAAAAAACAAGATGGGATGGGAAGATGATGTTCCTTTAATGCCCGCTTCAATGAACATTTTTCACTATCAGTAAGAAGAAGGAGAAAGTTATGATAATGAAAAATAGATTGCTGTGATGATAAGGGCGGTGGTGGGTAGGAATTCTCAGACATTTATTGAATCAAATATATATTTTATTATTGAAAAGTTGCATTTCCTTGTTTATCTTTAAAGGAATGGGGTTACTGCCCCAAAATTTTTTAAAACAGAATTTCTTCCATCCTTTTAATTTTTACATGAATAATCCATTCATTCTTAAACTCACTTTTTTTCTCTCACTCATTCCGCCCACATTTTTAAAGAAAATTATGTGATACAGGTTTTGGCTTGAAATGGTTGAAAAACGTGAAGTTGTTAATTCCATTCTTTTTTTTAAAGCTCCATCATCAAATGAAGTAGAAACAGAAAGAAACAAATGAGTACAGAACAGAAGGCGAGAACTCTAAAAAGTAAAAAAAAAGCTTTTTTCTTCTCTCTCTCTCTCTTATTTACGAAACCAGTGCTGTAGTTTCTTCTATTTAATATGTTTACTTTGTGATTTACTACTTCCAAAACGCCCCTCTTCACTACTACTACTACTCTTGAGTTTTTTGGAGTTAGTCAAGTCGTGCAGAGTGAAGAGAAGAGGATACGAAAAAAAGTCAACTTTGCTTCTCATCGTCCTCTTCTTGTCTTGAACGTTACTCTCATCATTACAAATGTACAAGATGCACTATAAAAGTTCCCCTCTTGTTTAAGTAGCAGAAAATATAATAAAGTGAAAACGTTGTTAAGTAGTAATGAATGGCTAATAAAAAAAGGCTGGTGTGGGAGTCAAGAGTTGATCATGTTGATGGGACACCCTTTCTTTTTAAGTATTATTATATTACCTATTCTCGAATCTTCGCCTTCATAATATTATCTAGGAATTTGGAAAGTTGTATAAACTCAAAGTTTTTTTTCTAGTTGCCCCAAACATGGGATTTTTATAGATGATATTATGGAAGCATTATTTTGAACGTGTACCATATGAAAAAAAAGGTTTGCGGTCACAAAAACAGGAAATGGGAATTTTAACTGTCGCTGTGAAAATATGCTGGGAAAAGAAAATTCACATATTTGAAATATTTTAAGGTTTTTTTCCAAGAAATGGCTATTCAGTAATTTCATTTTTGTAAACTGTTGTTTTCACAGTTTAGCCCACTGAAAAAATACATGTTGTATTTTGGTACACGCGTTATTTATGAGTGTATTAAGCTGTAGGAACAAAAGGTTGCACTTTTTCCGGTTCTGTTTCTGTTTTTTTATGTGTAAAATATGTGGATAGGCATTGAGAAAATCAGAAAACAGGAAGGAAGTATGCTTTGTTGGAGGGTGATGAAAGAGACGTAGGAATTTTGACTAGGATCGTAGGACGGCATAAGAGGAGGCAAATCCATCCCAATCTATCGACACAGTGAATCCATCATTGCCTCCTTTTTCAAACTTTGTTGCATTGCTTTTACAAGTAACTCATTAAGCTAGTTAGTTAACTCAAATACTATAAATTATCTATTGTTTGTTCAATCGCCCATTTTAATCACGACTTGTGATTCACAAGTCGTTCAAAATACGTTTTAAAATAGAAAAAACGTAATAGTTGGTAATGGAACTCAAATTGAGTAATTAATGCGATAATCAATAAATTTTGCCAACATTTGGTCCACC
>JAHZMZ010004629.1:0-14465 GCA_027743805.1 Lepidocyrtoides sp. E14
TGCAAAACTTGGTGATATTGATGCATTTCATTTATTTTTAACGCACGGTTCGCATTCGCTTGTCTGTACAATCCCTGGCAAGTTCCTTGGCAAGACGCGTGACTTCTTCTGAAGCCTCTGCAATTTCTTTGGCACATGCGATCAGGTCTTTTTTGGTTCCATCCTCGCCTCTGACTAACTGACTGAGACGTGCCATCAGCAACGCCATTCGTTTCGCTGCAGCGACAATTTCGTTGTCTTTACTTGACCACTGACGAACTTCTTGGTGGAGACCGTGGGCAGCCATCTACGAATCATGATAATAAAAACGTGAGATACTTTTTTTTATAAATAGCAATAAAACAGTGAGTGGGAACGGGGTAAATACCATAATAGGCTGGTTAGGTTGGGGCGTGTGCATAAACATTTCATCCTCATCGTCGGTTTCTGGTGGAGGTGGTCTTGGAGGAGGTACTTCACCGTGCCCATGTCCACTATTGAAAAGAGACGATGAAGGTGGAGGTGGACGCTGTGGTGGTTGTTCGGACAAGTATAATCTATTCATATCTGGAGGTGGAGGGATGTCAGGAACACCGGTGTGGTACGGAGAAACCGTAACTGCCTTCCGTACTCCCGAAACGGCAGCAAGAAGCTTCAAAAATGTAGTGGGGCATCATGATAAGATATTTTAAATGACTTGATCTGAAAGTTTTTACCATTTTGAAACGCTTACGTCATTGTTTTGTTCCCGCCATTTGGAAGCAGCCATGTGGTCCCCAATACTGATTGCAACGCCCTTTGCCGCCTGGACCATTGGTGGTACAGCTATTTAATATCAGAAAGTTAATCATATTGACTAGTACTAGACATTATTGACTTAATATTGTACTCACTGTATTGAAGATGGTCCGCAGCACAAGACACGTCTCTTACAAACTGTGGATCCTCCGAGTTATCCGCTTCTTGTCTTGCCACCATAAGCACCCTATTCGCCAATCGCGCAATGGAGCTAGTATTATCAACCATTTTCGCTGGTTGTTGGGCCCTAATTCCATCCTCGCACAACACTGTGTGCTTCTTGATGGCATCCTCGGACTGTTGAATAAATTGGCTGGAGTCAATTGCTTCATCGCAGAGATTCCTCACTCGTCCAATACTGTCTGAATACTGTGCTTTCAAATTTTCAAAATGCTCATTTGCTGCTTGATTGTTGGGATACGCCATACGAATCCTGCCAGCGTTAATCAATTGTGGGGTAAGGCTTTCCACCTGAGCAGCACCAGCTAGTAGACTTTCAGCCAACTTTTTGTTATCTCCACAACCGCCTGCGGCAACCATTCGTGCCGTTTTAGCAGATCTCGCAGAGAACGTCTGTAGAGCCGCAGCCTTGTCGAGAAAGTTTTGTTCTCGACCGGGCACACCCTCCTGGACATGAACAGCTTCGGTGAATTGTTTAAGGGGTGTGACTGTGTCAACGAAATCCTCAACAACGCGGTTCACAACTGCGTACTGTATTCTGTTCTTAAGGTCACTGAGTTTGTGAACAAGTTGTCCAGCAATAGCCTGTGCGGCAGGGGTGTTTCCGTCTCCCCTTCGGCAGAGATCTCCCAACTGATGAAGTAGCGAGTCCACCTCATCACTCAGATTGAGAAGCTCTGCTTTGTGAATTCCAGGCAGTCCGTCTGCCACCTTTCTCCCTTCGTCAACAATAAGACTTATAGCTCGTTGTCCAAGGCCACGGTCGTCTGCACTGGGATTAGCAAGCCACCGGCGGGCCTGTTCCAAGCGTCCAGTGACGGTATGTGCTGGCTGAAGAATGCCTGCTCGTTCAGCATTTGTTACAGCCCTCAAAACAATAGCATCCAGCTCAGCAAGCTTTTGCTCGATACCCCTCGCAAGAGATTCCGCTTGTGGAGAGTCACCTTGGCCGGCTTGACGGAGCTCACAGAGTCCATCCGTCATGGAGTAAATGTCTCCACACATTTTTCTAATGGGTTCCCTATCCTGAGGAAGGCAATGGTCAGAAATTTTTATTGCTTTAGTCGGGAAACCTACAGACATTGAAAGATGATCATCAATATTCTTGGCACACTCATTTTATGCACATATTTTTAAAAACATGAAAACTCTATCATTTTTCCATGCTAATCATCCAGAACACTGGCTGTAGCATGCAGTCAATTTAGCTTGTGTGCATCCAAAAGTCTATGTAAAAAAATATCAGTATATTGGAAGGATATATGCTTAAAAATAGCTCACTTCATCAAAACATTATCTGCAGCAAGGAAAAAAGAAAAACTGTCTAAAATCCAACGGAAATGGTTTCACTGTGTGTGATGTGACCTGTCTCATGTTATATTCAACATCTCTCCCTCCTTTTCCTCGCTTTACATTCACGTAGACATTCAGACGACACTGATCTAGAGACGATAGCACAGCATGAATCTAGTTCATTATAAAGCAATCCACCAAGAAAAGTAAACAATCAGCTTCTCCACAAGACGGCACAAAAAATGATTATCTCCTCGAGTTGATTGTGAGGACGATGCTATTTTGTATTTCTGAACATATGCCAGACATGAAAAATACAAGCATCAAGATTCATCTTTTTCGAACTATGAACTCGTTTCTTTTTTAAAGTTTTTCTTCGTATTCCTTTTACAAAAAGAAATCCTAGTTTGGTTTGGTTTCATTTTCAAAAAAGTAAATAAATTATTATATGGATGCATATGGTATCAAGATCATCATAACTTTTCTCTAGATCATATCACGAGTGTCATAAATTGTAGGTTTATTTGTTTTCATCCATTCATTTTATGACAGGAGCCAGCCCACCAACTATCAAGTGATCGTTGAGAATATCCCACTTTAAATCATTAGCTAATTGTGTGTCAAGAAATTATTTAGCAGGACTGACTACGTGCTAAAAACATTAAATAGCACATTTGTGATATTATGTGAAACCAAATAAATAAGCAAATTCATTGCAATTTAATAATCTGTTTGGTTGACAGTTATGCACCATTGTTAACTCAATTGACATTCATGTCATAGCCTGGATGAAAATTGAAGACTATTCTTTAATAAATGAAATGAAAAAAAAGACAAAACGAAAAGCATTCAACTTTTCTACATGTCCTTTTCCGATTAATTTATAGAATATGAATATATACTAACATGTACCACCTAAAAGTGAACATTGTGAACATTGCACTCTCAATTCTCTCATTTGACTAGGCAAGGAAACAGCAAGGAGCCAAAAACAGCCACCCACACACAGTCACGTCTTTTTTACTATATGGACTTTTTCCTTGCAAGTTGCAACACACGAGTCAAATAACATCTCTACTTTTTTTGCAAGCAAACAAGTATTGTGAAAAAAATACTGTCATTTTTATGTGACACTGCCATTTTGCCCGTAATATAAATATATGTATGAACATAGAAAATCCCTTGATTTGATTATTTTCAAAGCTTGATATAAAGTTAACCTAGAAATCCAATTTTTTATGTCAATCTACATCATCATCATCCTTTCCTTCTCCTCCTCTAGTGGTTCTCCTTTTTCTTGTCTTGTCTAGCTAGTAGTACATAGTAGCTTACTGGTATTTTCTTTTAATGAATTAAAATGAAATACAGATGTACGGTAATGAATTGATGAGCAAAACCTGACTTGAGTCTGTAGTAGTAGAAGACAAGATCCGTCTCTTCATCGTAAAATTCCGTATGTTTTCAACTCATCACTAAAAAACAGGGTCATATGTTTATTGTCATCAAGCTTATAAAGATTTTACTTTCCTGATGAAAAAATTAGCAGTAGTAATAATAATAATGATAATCGAATGCAGCGACCCTTTACTACTCTCCTTCCCTCTCTAAATATGTTTGACTTTCTGTCGTCGTGAAATTTTTTTTTCTTGAAATTGGCACATGGACATAAAAATGTTTGCGTCTATATGTAAATAAAGTACTTATGTGAAAATGTGACTGCAAGTTTGTATAGGTAGTAGGTAGATTTAAAAATGATAAAAAAAGTGTGTGTGTAAGCAAAAACCGACGGAAATATAAAATAGTATGTAGGTAGGTAAAGAAAGTGAATACATATATAGTATCTGATCTTTTATATTTTTTATATATTTTTACCTGCTGCGCAACAGGCTCCAAAATACTTTCAATAGTCTTCGTATGGAACACAGGCATTTTGTCTTAATTTTTTATTGCACTTTTTTGTAACAATCTCATGAGTAAATTTAATAGCAGTTTTTGGTGAAAAATATAACTATTTATTGTGAAAAAAATCTACTTTATTATTAAACTCTATATATTTTCTCCCTTTGGTAGTAAAATATTTTTGCACTTGGCACAAAACGTCACAAAAAATACTTTTTTCCTAGATTATTTCGATGTATACATAAAAATAATTTTTTCTTATGCATGTTTTATGTGCATATAGGTAATATCTGCTGCTAATTGCTTAATAATTTGCAATTAGTTGCGCTTCTAGTTGTTGTCGCTGTGCCCCGTTGACTTTGAATGATGAAGAATAGTTTAAGCGTGTGTATACAGTGTTAATGATGATGGAGAGTCCTCCTGTTCTGGCGATGACTATTTAAATGACGTCTTCTTGTTCCTCTTTTTCTACCAGGCAGAGTAGTAGTGATTTTACTATTATTACTCATTTCCTATCCATTCACCACCGCCACCACCATATCATCATCAATATCGATGCATTCCAAATAAATACCAATGCTCGCAGGTTTTTCTCCTTCTTTAATTTACTTTACTACTACTACAACTACTACTCAACGTAGTATTATTATTCATTCCCACACCCACACATGCACCAAATACACACACATACACATAATACAATACACGTTTTCACATGTATTTGCTAAAGTGCTGATGATGATGCAAATGTGTTACGATCTTTAAAAAAAAGTTAAAACATGATGATGATGATGAGGATGATGAAGCGTTTGCTTCTGGAAATGAGTAGGTAATTTTTATGTGCGCTCACTTCTCCTCCACACACACATGCAATGTAATGTTGTAAGACAGAAGTTTTATGGCAGTCAAGTCAAGTCAGTCAATCAGTTCAATTCAACTCATCCGACAAAAATCCAGCACAGCACATTCCTTTCCTTCTACAACGACAACACGACACAAACTTTACAAGAAAAAAAAGAGGATGATGATGAGAAGGTGCATAAGTGAGTAGCTTTTTTCCCTTCAAACTTCTTGTTCTTTTTTTATGGGATGTACTACTGCGGATGATGACGATATTATGGCGAGAAACAAGAAAAAAATAGAGTCATCTCACAGCAACCTCGTGTGAGTTGTTCTAATGTTTTTTTCTGTGTGTGTGCTATGAAAAAGAAGATGAATATTGGGTATTATGTATGAATGTCCTTTTTCTTCTCTAATTTTTTTGTTATTGCTGTTGCTGCTGTTGTTGTAATTTTGAAAAGAGAAGAGTGTGTATGCATGCAGAACACTTTTTCCTTCTACTTATTCAGCAGAAAAAAACGGCTGCTTTATGTTAGAAGAAGAAGGATAAGAAGAGTTGTATATATGAACTTGTATGTGAAATGTGAATGAGATGGGAGCAGTAGTAGTATTAGTTTGCACAGATGACTAAAAATGACAATGAACACATCGGCCAAACCAGCATGAGCTTAGAAGCACGAAAAAAACCTCAGAAGGAAACTAAAACAATTTTTCTTTCCTCCTGAGCCGAGTTGAGCTCTCTGAGCTGAGCTGAGCTGAACCAAAACTACTAGTATATTTAGTAATATTACTAGAGAGAGAAAAAAAAATTCATCTAGCAAAAGACAAGCGTGCAAATGCTAAAGGGAAAAAAGGATAACATTTTATGAAATTTCGTTAAGATTATAAGCACATTAGACTAGGATTAGTCACTAGACCGTTGCTGGTGATCTGAAACTGACTGAAAAGGATTTTCTGCATTCTATGCTCATAGTAGTAAAGTTCTAAAAGAAGAGCCGAGTCTAGTCAGTCATTCTTTGGTATTTTATAAATACCAAGCAAGGAGTACTAGTAGTAGGCATGACATGATGCACAGTGAGGAATTTTTGCTCTGTCCATCCATGCAGTCCTACCAAATAGGTATATTATACGGTTGAATTTTAGAATGTTGTTTAGTCTCTCCACCACACAGCACCAAGTACATGATAGCCTGACTGAACGACAGGAGACGGGAAAAAATTTTGTGTTGATGCTTTTTATGAGCGCTTTTTCTCTTGATCCTCCTGTGTAGAACACCTTCGGGTAATGGCAGCAGCTCACAACAACACGAGCCAGGTACACATTAAATTATCATTTTCTGGCTAATGCACATAAAAACGAAATGAGCTAGCTGACATTTGTGTAAAAGCTTTTGCAAAATGAAGTGACAGTGTTCATAATAATGAAGCATTGATAAATAAAGCACACATACCAGGTAAGATGAACTACGAATCATAAAAACAATTATTATGCCTGCAGTAGTGGATTGTTTTGTGACAAAGACCTTGTATAAGTGGCATAATGTACTTTTTAACTTATATAATTACATGCAAGTATGTAATCTCACGACAAACAAGTTGAGTCCAGTTCGGTATTTGATGATGAAAAAAATGATGACAGAGTAGAAAATGATGCATTCCAAAGAAAAGGGCAGATAACATTGGCTATTGGAATGCGTGCATCGTACATGCATATTTTCATTTTTGCAACTTTCAAGCTCACTTGTTCCTCTCTCTCACTTCTAGGATGACAAGCACACATGATGACATAAAGCAAAAAAATGAGAAACACAACTCTACCGATTGTGCACATTAATACATGTTTCAGTTTGAAACTAATAAACTAGAAGATGACGAACGGAGACTTATGGCATCATCATTATTTTCGTCGTTCGGCCAAAAGGCTGGATACTCTCTTATCTGTAGCTGCTAATCTAACGAAACACATCACCTTCACCTTACACGCTTAGTCCATGCTGGAGTACTTAGTTATCATATTGACCAATAAATCATGAAAATCAAATAAAAACATTTCACAAAAGGTTACATGCATTTCTATCGTGCCAAATCGGATAAAATCACTCGTATTTATAGGATACTGGTGAAACGTTCAACATATGAAATGACATGAGCCCAAAAGTTGCCTGTCGCCTGCAAGCAGGAAAGAAAGTGCATGGTTTTCTTTCAATACGTATGATGTAGAAAATAAAATGACACGTTAACGGACTACCTGTTCAAATTCTTTTTATTCGCTTATTTTTTTCATCATTTTCATTTTGCTTTTTTTGCATGGTTCCATTATTATTTGTACTCCAAAGCACTATTTTGATAGCTGTCTAATAATCATTGTCATAAGTTGCTTACAAATGATATTCATGTACGTTTTTTATAAATTAATAACATCATATTGTATCATGATTTAATATTAAAACTACAAATATTTACTACAGAATGACAGAACGATCACTTTACAGCCGTAAAGCAAATGACATCATCGTTATTTCCTTCGCTTGATTAAGAGACAAGATATTCCCTTATCAAGTATGTATAGGTACTTAACTACTACTACTAAAACTTACTCTGTCTCTCATTTTCTCTTTTTTACTTAATTTTTAATACATAATAACATAGCGAGCTTAAACTTTGCTGCACTTTATAAAGATATTTAAGTACGTATAATCAACAGAACACAAAAATAAAAAATTCATTGAAAACAACTATCATCGTGTGCATTTGCATTATGTCAAATCTATTAAAATCATTCGCCTGTTGTAAGTACATGCATAATATTAGGTATTTAATATCATTATCCATCATCACATGTGAAAATTCACTCACTCTCTTTTTCTTCATACTGATTGTTTAAACAAAGTGGAAAGTTCTATGGCTTGTAATACAAATTGCTATGAAAGTTGCTTTTTCATTCTTATCGACAATTTGCATATAGTGGTCTTAATTTAAATAACTGTCGTATTTCTTACTTGTTAATTATCAACCACAATACTTTTCTGTTCCGATATTTTATCATCCCACTCATCCAGCAGCACGCGAAACTTTATTCAAAAGTGAAAACTCATAGGTTTAGAGTACTTAAAAATTAGCGTCATGTTGCTACATTGTATGACTTGCACAGTAATTTGCTCTGCTGCTGTATAATATTATGTTGACTTTTGAAAATTCTATAAAAAACTAGCGGATTTTATTTTTTGACAATAGTTTTGTTCGTCGTTACATTTTTTACTAATGGATAGGATTTCATCTTTGGAACCTTGTTAGCTTCTCTCTGCTTTTTTTATCACAAGCGTAAATTTAAATCATCAAAAAGTCAATTCTGTCAGAATTACACAGAAATTACCGCTCTTTGTAGAGCTCCAAGGTTTGGCATGAAGCAGCATTAGAAAGATGTGCTACTTTTTGAATTAGCAGTGTGACTGAAATTGGAATGCAGCACGCATTTCCTTTTGACAAAGCAATACTTGTGTACATTTTGCATTGTAAAAGAAGATAAAGCACCTAAAATCCTTTTTGTTGTCAGATTAATTGTGTAATACAGGGTTATCATCTCACTGGAATCAGTCTACTTGAGTTTTTAGATAAAGTGCTAGATGAAAAATTGAGACAACTAAGTAGCTCAGCAATGGAAAAGCAAATATAAACATTTTACAAGGAATGATTAGTAATATAAATCATCATACAAACATTACACAAGAGCCCTCTGGGAGGACGTCAATATAAATATTTTCCATAAAAGTGTAAGGTTAACCATAATTAATGTCGTGCAAAAATGTAGGCCAAAATGTTGTGTAACTTTTCACCACACCAATAAAGTCCCACCACCACCGCGGCCTTGTATGTACCTAGCACTAACTCTCTCCTTAATTCTTTGGTGCATTCTTTCAAGGTGATTATAAATGATTACTACCCTTTAATTGCAATCAGTTTATTTGCAATGTCAAACGAGTTTCCATCCGGCCTTACGGAAAATACATGACCTGAACTCATCTCCTTTACCCGTAGGTAACCAAACTGGTCAATGCCGACAATGCGGCATTCGGCAAAGTTTCCACCAGAAACCTCTACAGTGACAATGTTGTCTTGCGAGTCCTCATCGACAGAGCCATGAATCCAGTTTTCCGTGTACAGATTGATTATCTTTTCAACGGCATTCCCTTCCATGAGCTCAAGTAAACTTTCAAATTCAGATAGACTCTTAGCAATGACCTTTTCCATGGAAAGGGCTGATTTGTCTTTCTTGTTCCCTGCTGGTTTGGAAAAGGCAGATGATGATGAGCTGGCCGTAGGTTTGGCAGTGGAAGCATTGGTATTCTCTTGGAGAATAGAGGAGAGAGAAACGGTGGGGTAATCGTTGGACACGTTGAGCCCAACACCTACGTTTATGGCGATATTTCTTTCATTAACTTGTGATGTAACGAGAATTCCTCCAATTTTGGTGTCGTTGCAGTAAATATCATTAGGCCACTTGACGCGGAGACCGAGTTCCTGAAAAATCAACGAGTTCGAGTTGGTTGAATTTTAAAATTGCTCAAAGATGACAATTTACAAAATGTTAAGCTGATACCTTGTGATTAGGAATGGACATCACCACTGCAAGCCCTGCTATATGCTGAATAAGTGAGATTCGGCGACCCATTGCTGAGTCTATGTCTATTAAAAGCTGTATTGAAAAGCAGGCACTTCCTTCTGGACTCAACCAAATGTTCTTTCCTCGTCCTGATAATCATATTTTCAGAACAAAACACATGTACTACTTGGCAGAAAAAAATGTTCACTTGTATTTTATTTTATATTACCTCGTCCTGATGTTTGTCTGGCTGCAATTACAACTAGACCATGTCCAAGAAAGTGTCCTTGGATCACATTCATAGTGGAAGTTATCACATCTGTATAAATGACTAGACGGCCCACGTCTTTCGTTGTCAAGTTCTGCGCACGATAGTATAATCATTAAAAAATCAGATCATTCCCATAATATAAAAAAATGTGTCCAAATTATTACATCGTAATATTCCACTGTTGAAAAATTTTGTGGGCATTCAAGAACCCTAATAGGAAAACGAAGATGACTCGGCAAAGATCCCTTTTCTCCACGTGGAATAAACTCCACAGTGAGATCGGCCTGTTGTACTGTGGATGGATTCGATGTAAGAAAGTCCACCACCTTCTGTTTGAAAGAGGATTGACATGTAAATATAGTTGTTGCATTTCATTATGAAAGTCAATCCTGATTGTTTAGCTTCTTACTCTATGATCACCGAGCAGGTAACCAATGGTATATTCTGGGGCCTTGATTTGCGTGCAATCGATTCCCAAATTCTGACTTAGAAGAAGAGATAACAGGGCTAGAGCGTCATTTTCGTCGACACACTTTTCAAAATGAACTTGAGATAGGATGGCCTTTCCTCCAAGAGCCCCTCCATCCAACTGGACAATACAAGTTTGATTGGAATCCTTGACTCGACCGTAGACAGAAACTGTCATTGGCCTGGAATAACCTTCAGAATCACTCGTTTCCAAAACCCGTTGAAATCCAGGAGGAGGTTGGTTGTCACCAGCAGAGCCCCACAACTTGTCCGATATGGTGACAGCGTGAATTACTTTTTGTGACGGACCGTATTGAATGATTTTCTTGGACGTAGATGAACCACTTGCGGAAGTTGGCTCAAGGCCAAATGGTGGACTCTCACAGCACCACGCCAAAAGCCTGCCACCGTCTCCCAAGAATTGAAGAAGAAATTGCTCTCCAGTTTTGTTGGGAACTTTTCCCGCTAGGACAAGCAATGCCGTCTGTTCTGACCATCCTCCGACACTCAATTGGTCCCAGCGAATGTCATAGATTGCGTACCTGTCATTGGCGAGAATCGCTTTGAGAAGAGTTCCAATCTCAGATCGCTTGGTTTCATTTTCACACAAAATCAAAATATTTGGTGGTTTTCCAATCCTTTTGGGACTCTTCTTTGGCACTCTTCTTGGTGATGCGGCAGAAGACTGCACACCAGGAGAGCCTACAGATTTGTCAGTAGTTGCCATTGGACTGAGAAGATGGCTTGGAGTCCCAGCTCCACTTGATGATGGAGTTCTAGAGGTTGATGTCTTGGTTAGAGAATCGACAGACCTTGCAGGCGCACCGGATGTTCTAAGGGTACAAGGGGGAAGAGTGCGAGACTTTGTTTCGTACTCTGCAGTGTTTCGACGGTGAGGTGGTTCGTCTTCATCCAGTGATAGAGATTTGGCGCACATGAGAAGCGAAGCAAGACTGCTTGATTTATTTGGAAGGCTTCCTAAGCTACCTGGGCAAAAACTACGGCGTCTTGGACCAAGGTGGACCGGAGTTTTCTAAGTACAAGAATATTTAATTATTTAATACTTGCTAAATTGTATATCCTCTAACAATTTGCCCAATATAATTTCTCCAAGTTACCTCGGTCAAATTCAAGTTTGCCACTGATCTCTTTCGTGGTGACCTTTCATACCAGTTGGGAAGCTTTGTTACAGTCAAATCAAGCTCAGAGCTTTCTAGAGCTTCTTCGTCAATTGTGGTAATGTCATGTTTAGAAACATCCTGGGAGTCAGAGACAGATACAAATGTTTTTGGTGTTCCCGTGAGACTAGTAGCGGCACTGTTGTCACTTGTGTACGTCCTTGACTCGTACAACCCAGCCGATAGTCTACGAAGATCGGCCGGTGTCAAGGAAGTTTTTCCTGCAAGCTCTCCACGAGAAATGAGTGTTCCAACTACTCCTTCGATGTTGATTGCTGTGTTTGAAACAAAAATGGACTCTTGAGTATCAGAACGTTTCAAATTACAATAATTATTGTCATTGAATGTATGCGTACTCGTGAGCCTGTAGACTCGCCATCCACCTTCAAGAATAATTTGCCCCAAACGGAAGATGTGCATTAGCTCAATAAGCTGATTCAAATCCGAGTAGAGAATCAGCGCTAATTCTGAAGGTCCACATTTCCATGCCACGATTCTCCCAAACTGAGTAAACTGCAAAATAGATTTTCTTCAATTACCCCACACCATCTAATTATTAGTGTCGTAAAATATCGTGTTTGGAGAAGATGTATGATTTGTTTCAAATGAGCAAAAACACCGGTATGAAACCGTGAAGTGCAGATTTATAAACAAAAACTGCCAGAGATACTTAACTAGACTAAAAGATAAACAAGAGTTGTACATGTGAGAGTCTCTGTAGAGGAATGTCTATAAACACGCTGAACACACGTACACAACACTCAGCGCATCATAAAAAAGACCATGAGGGAGCTCTTCTCATAAAAAATGCATGCATGAGACAATGAGCACATGTTGATTTGATGAAGAACAAACAGAGAGCAGACTTGAGAAAGAAATGGAATTTTCTTTTCATGTGTACTGCTTACCTTTCTGTAGTAAGTCCGAATTGTGAGTCCTGGCTCGCTTTCAAACAGAATGTAAAATTTTCTCACGTCAACTTGGCTACTAATTTCGGCTTCAGAATCGACAAAAGCGGTCCAGTCATGAAGATCAACAATTTGCTATTTATGAAAAAGTAAGCCATTTAAAGTAAGACACTTTCTTAATGTAGGTAAAAATTATTCACAAACCTGCGGCATAAGTACAATTGCTCGTGCCCTATCCTCCTCCCACAGTAGTCGCCTCAATCTAACGGAACTGTGATTGTAGCAAAGTTCAGAAATTTGCCGAATACTGCCATAATGAGCTGTACTGCTACTGCTACTTCGACTTGTAGTGTTGCTTTTATTGTTCCCACTACCCAGCACTGACAAATGTACTTCTCCATCATACATGCTGCCTTGCTGTTCTTTCCTTGGGGTTGAGTAATTACTACCCCCTGAAACATTGCTGCTGCTCCTGCTAAGGTTTCGGCTTGGACTATTGCTCCTGCTAGGATCGCCCCCAACGCTGGAACCAAAGCTTTCACTTCGATTAACCGATGAGCTTAATCCATACCCGGAAGAAGATTGTGAAAGGATAGACTGCTCAAGTAAATTATCAAACGTGGGAGACACCCCTTTACGGGGTGACGCCAGAAGGATCCTGTCCCTGATAAAAACCACAGATCCTTTCTCTTTCACTAAACATTCTTGAATCCAGCCTACAATCTCTGTTCGAGTTCTGGACTGCATCCATGTCAAAACCGAATAGCACAATGTTATCAACATTGTGGAGCAATTTACCAAATTATGAACAACTAGCTAAAAAAACAAAACTCACAACAGTACGTTTATTTTTGTCAATAAATTAAAATGTTATAAAAAAGACACTTTTTCTTGTACTCTGAGGATGACATGGTAAAACTTTCCTTTTCTCAACACAAGTTGCAGAGGTGAAGGTGGACACATCGTCTGCATCGTCACCATCACTAATAAAACAACAGTAAAACCGCGAACGTGTAAAATGGCGTCGCAAAACTTTTCTTGTTTGAAGAAGAGCAGCATATAATGACGCACATTGCGACTTGGCGTGACGGTGATGATCTTGGGTTGACTAGAGCAAACACTCTCTGCTGGAAAGATAAGGTGGCATGAAAATAATAGTACTACACAAACCAAACAGAAGACTTTTATCCTCTCAATTTCAGCATTCAGTAAACTAGAAAAAATATGCTGAAATATGAATAAAGGAAGAATGCAATAGAGAGAAACACAAAAATAATCAGATCAGCAGTTGTAGTGGCAGTGGTGCTGATAGCTGTAACGAAAACATTCTTTTCTCTCCTTATTTTCTTTCACCCGTGGTAGAAAGAAGTAAAAGTAACAAGAGGAACTAAATTCATTAGGAATTTATTAGGTGTTCATGATGATGACTAAAAATCAAAGGAAATAATAACATAAAAATCCAGTCATGTGAAGTCAAGTGAATAGAAAACAAGACACACGGTAGATTTGCGTATAAAATAAAGAAAGAACACACGGAGAGAGAGAGAGAGAGAGGTAGAGAGACACACAAGGAGAGAGAAAGATTCTTTCTCTTTCCTTCAGAGAGAAAGAGAAGAGAAAAGGGTAAATATCATCGTGGAATGTTGCTGTTTTTTTATTCTGCAAATAAGCACATTTATGGTACAATGGACTTGTTACGATCTACAACGCATGGAATATGTACGGACATATGTAAGTAAAAGCAGCTATATGTATCTTTCTCTCTCGTATTTTTACAAGTATACATGCAACCACTACTACAGCGACACCATAATATTCTCTTTCAAATGATTTTCACCCGATTTCACTCTTATCAGTATTGGATACTAAGGAAAGCATAAAAAACCAAGCAAGAGCCAGGTGACTTTCTCCAGCTTGGAGAAAATATTGGCCATTTTCTTTAGCATTTTTTAACATGCATGCAATTTCTTCCGTGAGTTGCTGCTTGATTCTTGGAATAATGCATGTTTCCATCTAAAGCGTCACGCGAGAATTGCTACACCCGCTTTCACC
>JAHZMZ010004630.1:0-30650 GCA_027743805.1 Lepidocyrtoides sp. E14
TTTACATCATCTCTTCTGCATGCCATGCAGCGAGCTAATAATAAGCCAAAAGCTTCAGTATCATACATATATGCTTACCACACTTTCACCATTATGCAAAACTACTTTCTCACCCAGGAGAAGGAGCAACCTCGGGTCAAACCGTCACGAATATTAGCCACATACTATTCGAGATCCTAGCAGTTACTAGTGAACAACTCACCACCTTTGGTTCTACATAAAACACAATTTTCATGAAGTTCTGTTTACCCGGGTCTTGCACTATCCTTGTCTTTATCTCTGTTTGGATACTCCGTGTCCTTTGGTTGTCCCCTTGTGTTCCATGCCGTATATACATACTCAATATGTTTCCCTGATATTTTCTTCCATCCATCCATCCATGCACATTTTGCACACATTTTTTGGTTAACATAGTAAAAAGAGGGAATGAGGGGTTCTCACTCTGCATGTTTAGCAAAAAATAAAGCTCTGCATACCTATACACAAAATTAAGCACTACATTACCACAATAAAAAGCCAGAGGCAAAATATGAGTAATATATATATACTTAATATTGAACCATAAAAATACATAAGATCCGTTTTGGAAATCCAAATCCAATTCTCCTCTCCAGCCACAAAAAACTACACTTAATAGGCCATCACGGTTTTTGCTGGTGCTGCTGCTTTCTATTGAAGATGCTGCTGGCTGGGATTTGGTGGAAGAATTGCCTTTTGCCTAGTTGCTCCTCTCCTTTTGTTAAATTATTCCATCAAAATCATTATTAATAAATAAAGTTAGACATAGATAAAATGCTGATTATTTGTTTTCATTAAACACTACTACATCTATAATGCTTCCATCGTATTACCCTTATGTGACTGAGGTCCTGTATAATCCCTCTCATTAGATAATCAAATCAACGCGTGTTTTCCTGTGTATGTGTGTACTCTACTGTCTTAATGAAAAAGATATTAATGTAGTGTAGTTAAGTTTGCAAGTGCATCCCGTTATCACCATCACATATAAAGATTAAGAATATATATAAAATATGTAATTGGATTTGCAAGTTTGCGCATTTATAAAATACTATGCAACTATGTATGTATCCATTATATCATGTGGATTAATGATGGATTATCCAGCAAAAAAAGGATAGAATAAGGTTTTCACTCGTTCCTGAGTTCACTATGAAAAATAAATGGATCATGATGTTTCTTTACTAAACTGCTGTGTTGGTGGTGGTGACTGTGACCGACTTTAATCACCACAAATCACAGACACGCAATCTCATTATAGAAATAGTAATCAATCATTTCTCAATATGCAATCAGTGCTTTAAATACGTTAATCACTACAAAAATAAGAAAAAAGTACACATATATGTGGAAAGGATGAATGTTCAAAAAGAACTCATGCTGCCAGATTATAATTTAAATAATGTAGTAGAATTTAAAAGTTTAAGTAATTATAGGTCCACAACTACACTGCTTCTCCAGCAATAATCAAAATTCAAGCGGGATAAAAATCAGTTATCCAAAATAGTTTTTTGTATTAAAGAAAGTGAGATTATAAATTATTGTTATCCATTTTTTTTACTCAATTGAATTTGTGACTTCTTCATAGAATAACAGCCCACTGCAATTTAAACAGTGGAAACTTGAAATGGTTGAGCGGAAGATGATAAACAGTTGATGTTAATTTTAATTAATTTAGAAATTAAAAATTGTCCTGTTCTATTGTTACCCATTGTTATAAAAACCCACTTGTTTTACCTACCTTACCAATATTTTGTAGATATTTTAAGTTTAGATACTACTTTTTCGGTACCTGTATGGAAAAAAACAAATTTAAAAAATTGATACTTTTTTTGTAAATTTCAAATGATTAATATTATTATGATATATTGAACTTATTTCTTCTTTAAGCTATATAAACTGTTAAATACCTAATTAAAATGTATAGAGGTTTCAATACCGTCTTTTACAATTTTTTATAATTTCGCACTCAAGTGCATTTTGTACAAAGATATATAATTATGTAAAACAACGAGTAAAAACGTTTGTTCACTCACATGTACAATATGTATATTGTTAAGTAATTAATAATTAAAGTAGCCGTAAGCTAAATATAAGTAATAATAATAAAAATCATAATTAGTCCTTGGCCGTGGTACTAAACGGTGCTTGTACTATTTGTGCGCAACAAAAAACAACAATAACGACTTTTGCAAGAAACCGCCTTCCAGAACGTAAAACAATTTGCAAAAGGACAGTTCAAATTTTAAATAATATTTATCGCCATCATCATCATCACATTTATGCCTATTTGACAACTGCACACTTCAACAGACGTTGCGTAGAGTGGTTGCTGATAATATGATAAATCAACAATGCTACTGGTCAGTTATCAGTAACATAAATTACTGGAAAATATAATACAATTAACAACTGCCATGCTGATGTTTCTCAAAAATTAGTTATTTCGTCCGTCATATATTTCGTGCTCATTTTGTGATAGTAAATATCTTCAAGTTCATCTTTGTTGTAAGAAAAAATGTATGTACTTCTGTTTTTATGTTTGTACTACGAACTATTAATTAATACTGGCTGCTAAAAAAGCTCTCTGATTTCTCAGAAATCGACAGTTATTGTTTGTCTTCTTCCTAGAACTGTATGTAAAAAAAAATTGTTTAAGTGTGCTATTTTCTAATGTGTGCTGGAGTATGGAACTAAGCCGTACATGATTGCAGTTGGCATTTAATTCTTGAAAAAAGGTAATTCATTCGAAAATCTCAATGTATTTACATAATATGTACATTATTTGTAGTTTTATATCAACAATCAATTAATTAGGTATACATTTCTACCTATTTATTTTACTGACGTTTGAATGCAAACTTAATAATATTTATGAATGAATAGAGATAGCAAACATTGAGATATTTCACTTCAAGGTTACTGTGAATGTCGTCTGACCAAACGGACTGTTTCGACTGGACGACCGGTCGGAAGTTCAGGTGGCATGATCCAATTGCATTAATGAAGGTTTTTTGTCCTTTAGGTTGTTGGCGTGAAGTAGTAGGGAAAGGACAAGTCTGTTAAAAAGTCGCGCAGGCCTGACTTTGGCTCGATTCTCAACTTTCTCAAGTACGCTTGTGTTTTATCCCGGAAAAAAGGAACGCGGGGGAGGCATACTTGTCAAAAATCTGTACTGATATTGTTCAACTCTCTTCTCTTCGTCTACTTACTCGTCACTTGGTGTCTTTTCTGCTGGTTGACTCTCTAGGATCAGTTTCTTGAGGAAACTGAACTGGGTTGCTGCAAATTGATTGTTGTTCAAAAAACTATAAAAGTAAATTTGTAGTAAAAGGAAAGTGTGTTTTTCCACTTGAATTGCTGCATCATCTTGATAATAAATCCTATATTATGTTAGGTTTTAGTTTATAAATAAGTAGTACGAAGTACTGGCTACACTACTTACTGCTCCTACATGTGTACAATCGGTAAGCTAAAACAGGATCATCGTTATCGGTAGGGATTGTCCTCATTTTTTTATTGACTGATGCTGACCACAAGCCGGTGACCGGATACTATAATCTTTAATTTTATCTTCTCGGCCATTGTAACTTCTTCATCTGCACACTTTACATACCTACCTGTCTATTTACAACTGCTCACAATAACGAGATTGAGTGCACTTTTCGAAACGTTTATTCGTTCAAAATATTGAAGACTGAAGGAACCGTCTTTTTAAAACCATTCACAACGAAGGACTTTAAGGTATGTATCATTTAAACTATTTCTTCTTATACATATTGTATTAATGCATGCCTTGTTGTTGCATAATTTAGAGTAATATTTGCCAGGGGTAAGTGAAACCAAATAAAAAACTTTTTTTCGTCGTTTTACGTGCATGTATAATTACATGCTATCATCAAAAGATGTTGAAGGGCCTGCTTTTCCAGCAAGTTTCCTCTTACCTTGTTGCATTGCAAATAATTTCTCAGAAGTTGCAAGGAAAACATAATTATCATTTTTTGTTTGTCCTTGGTCCCTTTGCTGTCTGTCACGTTCATCAACGCTTACGCTTTTTCTCTACTATAACGCACATTATTATTATTAATGATAAAATAATGGTTTATGCATTTTTATTTGCTATAAAAGCGAAAGTATCACAGACATATCAGTCATAGAATGCATACAATTCTCATAAATAATTTATCACAAGAATAATGATCAGGAAAGGAACTTTGTTGTTAAACATTTTTTATTGATTGAAATTCGAGAATATCCATCTCCACCCAGTGCACTTTTTAACATCCGTTTGTTTATAAAATTGGATCAGTCAATATTTTCATATTGTACTTTTTTTTTGGCTTGAGATCAAAGTAAAAGTGTTGTATTTGTTTTGACTGTTTGACACTAAAAGTGATTGTCTATAGTCTATACTTCTTTCATCTTTATATACCTTTTCGTCTGTGACAATAATGGTGACATCATGACATGATGACATGATCTTTGTGATGAAAAAACGAAATCAATAATAAAAAATTGTTTAACTATAACTCAAGTAGTTCAACAAAAATGAAAAACGTTTGGCATCGCATCACACGTCACATAATATCCCCAACATTCATCTTTTGAACAATTCAAATTTATCAAGAACAGAACATGACATGAAGGGTAGAGGATTACGTGATTCTGTTTGTTGTCTTCTTATGCATAATAATAATAGTAGTTGCTGTTGTACATAATATGTTTCATTTGCTTTTCTATAACCTTCTCATCTCCTATGCCTTTTTATAATATCATTCTTTTCGAGAAAACCTTTAGGTAGTTGTGTAGGGGAGTAGGGGAAGGGGAAATTAGGTCACCGTTAGACATAATGCGGTTGTTGTACATGCTTGCCTGCTTTAGATAGAGAGATATATACATACTCTTTCTTATTAAATGCAAATGTTTTTGTTGAGTTAGATGTTTGATTTGCAATAATAAATATGAACAAGTGGTGGTGGTAGTAGAGTGGTTGGTGATGATATGATGGTGTGATTGCAAGAACAAGAAGTATTTTTGATGTACTTTTCGTTTAGGTAGCAAACTGCATTTTATCTGACTGAAACGAAACCTGAAATACTAGATGTTATCATCTAAAAAAGAGAAGAAAAATGAGTACTTTACTTGCTCGGTGGCTGGGTTTTGTTTGATGGGTATGGAGAGGGAATTGAGAATAACACTAAAAGAACCATCGTCGTAATAGCATCATTCATGGCTGGTTGTAAAAGATGAGATTAGGAGTGCCACTATTACACTGACTGTGTTTTTTATTATTATAGTAAACTGATGTACATGCGTACTTGCTTTTTGCATTTATTTTAGCCACCACAAGAAGAAGAAAAGCCAAAGGCATGCCAGAGAGCCAGCGAGAAGTATCCATCCGCCTCTATAATATCTATCATGTATGCCAATAATAATATTAAATTATCATCATTATGATAGCGTCAGTCAGTGCTTGCTGGTTGCTGCTATTTGGCATTTTTATATTAGTACTGCGTACCATAAATACAACTCATAAAATATAAAAGTATGCTCGTCAGCACAAAAAAATACAAGTATATTATTAGTCATCATCATCATCATCATGATCATTGTTGCACATATTTCATCTCACTAAAAAGATGTACTTTTGCTGCTGCTGCTGATGATGACTATTCGACATCGACAACTGTAAGTTAAGCAGTGGTAAAAATATTTTTGTGAGTACCATTACTACTACTACGGACGCACTGATGATAATAATAATTGTTTGCACTGTATACACGCAGTGGACGCCTAGCTTTGGCTCGGCTTGTTTGGCATCTATGTATCTTGGGTAGGAATGAATAAGTATGTTGTTGTTGTATGTTGCAGATTTCACTTTCTCTCTGCTTCACACTCGTTGAATTAAAGAGATGCGTTTTGCAAATGTTAAAATTGTATTGTTGTTGGATCTTGTACGTACAATTGTTGTTTTCGTGGTAGCTGCTGCTCCGTTAAAAATACTTTTGCTGCTTACTCGCTTGTTGCATCAGAGAAGAGCAGAAAACGATTATAGCTTAATTGGTTTTGTCTTCATCAGTTTTGTTGGACGAGCTGAATGAAGAGTCTGAGTTGCTGATATGATACGTGCGTATGTACACCCTGTTTGTATTCATTACATGTTGCGAAAATAGCTTAAGTACACATTTAAAAAATAGTGTTGATTTGTTCGACAATGGCAAGTGCAGTATGTCATTGTATAGTCATTGCAAACTGAAAAAAAAATCTTTTTTTTTTGTGCACTTTTGCTGTGCATGCACGTGTACAAACTGACATGGGGAAATTAGAGTATAAGGATGAAGGAGCCCTTTTAAAAGTTTGCGTAAAGTAACACAGCATATTAATAGCATAGCACAGCAAAAGTAGACGAAACAACAATATTATGTAGTTTCTGTAGTATATCGGAAGAAAAATTACTAGTCTGAAGAGTTCGAGGAACATGCGTCTTGTCATTTTTTGGCTAATTGAGTAGCTTGACTAGCGTCTTTTCTTATTTGCACTTGTTCCTTGAATTTTCGAATAAAATAACTGGCAGTAAATTTGTGAAGTGAACAGGAAGGAAGTTTATTAACGTTTTGCCGGTGTTTTTCTTTTGTGCTGCCTTTTCTTCACGCAATAGTGACTGGCTACCAACTCGACGTGCTTCATCATATTCTATAATGTACATCTCTTTTGTTTTTCCATGAACAAAACTGAATGGATGGATGATATTTTGTAGTGAAAGTGAGATGGAAATTGGTCATGTCTTAAAAGCAAGTCATCGTACGTTATCGTGAGTGACAAGTTGGTATTATAACTTACCTATCTATATAAGACAGTTCAGCTAGGTACGTCCCACGTGCCTATAATTAGCAAGCCGGATGCATCAACTTATGAAAAAGTCAAGGTAGGTTGGAAAATAGAATAAAAACGTTCATACCGCATTCAATTAACTTTGCTTGCTAAAAGTTGCTTTAACTCGTTTTTATACTATGAGCCTTGAGCATCGTAGGTTGGTAGCAGGTACTTACTGGAAATTTAATGACGTCATAAAAACGGTATCTGCCGAAAATAACAATAAACAGGCTGTTAAAAATGGTACAGACAGACAAAGATAAGATAATAATATGAGTCCTGTACATTCCAACCATAGTTTACGAGCGACGTACGAGGCTTTTTGCTAATTTTTCTGAATGAACCAACTATAAGCAGAGTGGGTATGTACTATGTATGTTAGTAGATATATGGTATTCCGTATACGGTTACCTAATAATGAAAATTGCGTGTGGTCACTGCACTGCGCCAGCTTGATGTATATTTTTAAATGAACGCCTTGACGTTTTCTCTTTCAAAGAAGCTCCATATTAGTATCAGCAACTAGTTACATAATATGTCATTATTTCCAAGAAGCTTAAATCCAATTTTGGTCAATCTCCAGTTTTCCATCTCAGACAGCTCGCTTCTCACTGGGCATTGAACGGGAACAGTTTACCATCTACCTACATATATGCACTTAACCTCTATGCGTTTTGTATGTTTGTATCGCATTACAAAGAGAAGATCTAAGGAATATTAAATTTTATGTCGTAGATTATATTATGTTTCGCTTGACTTTGCTTAAATCTAGACTAGCCGATGCGATTATTTTACTACAAGTTTGTAGTCTACAACTTTCATTACTACTATAAAAGATTAACAAACATTACCTCTTCTTTGATCATTACCAAATTCGGCATTTCCAACGTATATTTATCATGTCATACATCTTGGCTTGCGACGACGATGTTGTACCCACGTACAGTCTACGTACAAGCTTTTGTAAATGTTCCAAATCACGGGATTATGTATCTACAGAAATTGCACTGTATTTTATTTTCATTCATTTGCTTAGTTGTGAGAGTTAAATTTGGCAATCCAAGTAATCCAATGTGAACTACAAAAACTACCTACAACCTTCATGTTTTCTCACTACACAACCAGTGGCCATTTACCTGTTCCATCATCTTTTTTTTATCTAAATCTAAATACTACCACTATAGAGTACTTCTTGTTTTGCCTGTTTTTAATTTATCGTCTGTGTGGGAAAAGCCGCACAGTAATATAAATGAAATATCTATGATGACTAACAAAATCTAGAAAAAGGTAAAGTCGCAATAAAGAGAATTTCGTCACATTATTTTTCTCTCCTTGAATGTTGTTTTTGAAAGGGTCATTTACCTTAACGTAATAAAAATATTAACATCCAAAAACTAGCTAAATCGGACAGCAATGATAGCATACCTACACATGCCTACTTTTACCTATACCATTTTACTGCTTCCAGTCTAGTCTGTCCAGCGCCAGCGTAAAAGTTACTACTACTAGCCGCTGCTTCTTGACTATATAGACCATTAGTCTATCATTCAAACCAACTGAAATAATAACCTTTTCGGTTTTTATGTAATGCGTTGCAGCACTGCTGGACATAAAAGCGACCAGCTTGATTCTAATGTTCACATGACATGCATGCCTTTACTCTACATATTCTGTCGCAGAAAATTAGAACATATCTGAACACGCTATATGTATTTACAAATTAATGAGAGTATGTCTTTCATACAAACATTAAATGTCACTCTTTTCTATATTTTTTTTTATTTCTGTGAGTAAAAGTAACAGCCAACTTGACTGCATATAAAAATGCACACATATCACCTACATACATACAAGAACTATATAATGGATACGTTGGTGGTATAATGTGGTATCGATCAGCTCACGGGTGGTATGGGTAGAGCAGATGAGAAGTTTGCCATTAGTAGTGCTTGACCTTAACTGCCATGTCAGTCAGTTGCTCGGGTTGCTCCATAATAACATATGGACATACATTGGCAAAGGAGCTAGATCGACTCTCATCGATTGAGTTATTGTTTCGATAAAAGGAGGAATTCGCTAGGAATTTGACCTCAATTTGTAGACAAAGTAGAGTGAGTGGCGGATGCTTTGCTTTATTCTCTCTCTCGCTCTCTATATATACCTCCTTTTGTGTCTGTAGATTCTGTTGATTTTTCTGCTTAGCTGAACTGATTTCCAGGAAAAGGCAAGAAGGTTAGGTAGAAGTAAATTGCCTTCCCGAGCAGCAATTCGAATTTCGAATACCTTTCTTTAAACGAATAAATTTGTATTACCGTATTATACAGATATGGCTTGTGTTATCTTATCACTCAGTGGTACATTGGTACCTACGAAAGTACCACTACTCATATTACCCTAAATGAACAATGAAAGTAGTTTCTTTTAATAATTTTAATAAAGAAAAAGAACTTTCTCCATGTTGGTATGTATTTTATGTTGAGCACATAGCACATACATACTGTTGATAAATCATGCTTACAGTACACAGTCAAGTGTAATTCAATGTCCTTTTTATCACAGTTGATTGCCTTAATGCATAAATATTTTGCTAATTTAGGCTATCAAACTGATATTACGCATTCATTGTTTTTCATAATCCATTGCAAAAAATGCAGAATGTATGTAGCTTCTTAAATTACATGTAAATTATAAGCTTTCAGAGAAAAAGTAAATAGTAATTTAATTAAACTACATACGTGTTTTTATTGTTTTTCCATGAGGTTATCTAAAGTTAGATTTGTGTTGCTTGTGGTTAAATTTTTACAGAGCGTAGTATTGGGAAAAGTTTCCTTCCGGTCTATCCTTAGAGAAAGCAAAAGAATTATATGGTACACAGCCATATTTCTGCCCTAGTTTGTATTCTGAAAGGTTTTGTTGCATTGCGCCATGCACTATTTAACTTTAATTTGTCATAAAAGCCAAACAGACAGGCATATTATGGCGAAAAAGGCTATGGTATTTTGGCAAGACATTTACATGAAACTGTGCCTCCAAGCCACTTCATATTCTCATTCCTTTTTGCATTTGCCTTCAAAAACAATTAAAGTCAAACGTGATTTGGAAATCACGTAAATTTTTATTAAGCATCAAGGCTATTTATGCACGTCAGCTATAGTTTCTGCTTGGCTTTTCACAACTTTTATTTGGAATGATATTACTTTCCATTTCTAATTAGCAGTCGTCGTGGAATGCAAAAGACACGAAGCTCAGCATTTGATGACGCGTAGCAGAGAATATTATCCTGGGTATTCTAATAAACCTACATAGCCGATGGTGGCGGTGAAATGTTGTTTGGTATTTGGTACTTTCACCAAGGACGAGTTATACTGATACCATACCACCTACCTAAATGCCAAAAGTCATTCCTTTCCGCTTCCTTCACATATTCCGTATATTTACTCCTCTTTGGGTTGACGCTTTTCCAACACAAGCCTAGGGGTGCTGGTGTTCGGGAGTAGCCAATTCTTCCGGTTTCATCACTCCATTCCTCTAACATTAAAAAAGGCCACACAGACATTGATGCAAATTGCATACGAAAGAAAGGATGAATATTTACCAAACCTAAGAAAAAGTTTGAAATGCTTAAATACGTAAGCTAAAAACATATCAGCAATCCTACCTCAGCACTAAGAAGCCCTTACCAGTTCTGGATGGTTTGTTGAACCGAACCGACTGAAAATTAATGCTGCTCATCGCTCACATTATTAAATTAATTTTGTCTGGCTGGCTCATACGTGTTGGATGGAAGGGTATTCAAAATTGGTAAAGTGTGTGTAGTTTAATGAACAAAATGTTTTTCATGCATGCGAGAAAATGATGTGCGTGCTTAACCTGGCCAAAACATGCACACGTTCCAAACTCCTAACGAATTTATGCACAATAGTAGACAATCAATTTTTAATGGCTGAAATAATAGAAAATAATTTTGACCGTGCGTAGAAAAATCCAAAATAACGTAATGACATAATGTGGTATTTTGTACAAAGTACTATAAACATTACGTCCAAGCCCTCGGTTCTGCTACTTGCTTGGCGGAATCATGGAATAATACAATAATGGTGAAAAGTGGAATGAGAAAAGAGCCGGTCTATTTATGTAAATCCGCTAGCGATGTACTCATGTGAACTCATTATTTTTTAGGTAGGTTTCAAGGAGAGAGAAAACATTTTTTACATGAAAACAATATCTGTTAATAATCCTGAATCCTGAATATATTTATCATCATGATACATCAAAAAGAAACAAGAAGCTTAGGTAGCTTCATTTTGTTGGCTTCAGCACCGCTAGATTTTGCTGGATGGTTTTGGTTTGAAAGATGAAAAAAGGAAAAGGTTAAGTGAGCGCCATTAAATTATGTGTGTTATGTTTGTACACTTTACATATATCTTGCCAACTCAAGTTTTTCAATTTACCTTTAGCCATTGGCCATGTAGGTTAAATCTTATGAAACGTGACCAACCGTGTTTGATTGTAATATCTGTTTACCCCTTCTTCTTCGGTGCTGTGTAATGTAATATTTGTGTGTATAGTGTGCACACAAAAGTACATGTAATATAACATTTAGTGTTTTTTTATCATCATAACAGAAGGTTGAAAGCACAAAAAGGGGTACAAAAAACACTGTACTGTTTAAATGTCATAGTCATGAGCACTCAAGTACGTCCGCCGCCGCCCGTATACTACAATCATAATAACAATGCGATGTGAACGCGAATGAAGAGTATGAGCTTTTTTATATATTATAGAGGCTGTAGTAGCACACATAACTGCACCGCACCACTGAGTCGCTTTGCAATGTCATTAAAGTGTGTTCCGACAATATTACATGGCCTTTATAGGGAAGGACATTGATAATGTTTTAAAAAGTTTTCCTTTCTTTCATTCTCTGGCGATTACTTACAAATGTATATAACATACTCTCGGTCGACAAACAGCAAGCATCCAGCATGCCAGCAAAGTAGCCTAGCAGTAGTATTAGCGTTGAATGAATACGGATGAAGAATGTAGTGGCGGTAGTTCTCTGGAAGGCTGCATCCCACATCACATCCATTTTCATTCCAGCCGACATGGAGCAGCAGTGGTGGTGGTGGTAAAGACAAGGCAGGATGTTGACCTATTTAAAAATGGAACTGTATTTTTCGGTGGGAAGAAGGTAGGAAAATAGTAGGGCAACGGTTTTTTTTTGCTTCTCTGAAACGGAGATGTTGCATCACATATCTGGGAACGGAGAGAAACGTTCTTCCTACTTTTCCATCAGTAGTAGTAGTGTCTTCTGTCATGTGGAAAATGCATATACCAGAAGAGATCTGTGTAGTAGAGAGGAGTGAGTAGTAATGAACGTTCTTTTATATATTTTTGATGTTCATCATCCTCTACTTCTCCTCCTCCTCCTCCTCATCATCATCATCATGAAGTGCCTTTTTGTTATTGAATCTAGGCCTTGAGTGAGTTAAAATGGTGTTTGCTGATGGGAGGGTCTGCGGGGAGAAATCCTTGTCCTACTTTTTATCGTTCTACTACTTGCCGAGACATTTTTTTGGTGGATTATTGATCCCGTGAGTTTCGAGTTGTTTTGGATGGATATGGTGTAATATGGTATTATGATAACACGCAAGTATGTATGAATGCACATTGTAGTATGCTTCCATCATCACATGCATTTGATCATCATATAATGAAAGTAAATACATCAGAAACGGCGCAGGCACAGAAGAGGAATATAGTGAAGCAAGTGTGTATGTACGATTACGTATTTGTGTGAGTTTGCTGGGTTTTGGTTAAGTAGGTCAGGACAGCAGAACCATTTTCACGTTGGCTTTGGGAATGGGAAAAGGAGTAGAGCAGCAGCAGTAGTGGCAAAATTCGCGAAATAGTGGAAGGGAGACAGAAGAACAGAGAGATAGAAAATAAAAAAGGTTACCTTAATATATTTGCTCTCTAAAACAAAAAAATGGAACCGTTAAATCGCAGTGTATTTTGTGTGTGGATAAGTTATACTTTTTTTTATAGATAGGTACATATCTACCTATGTATATGTACATGGCATGTGGCAATTGTGGCATGCATACTCCAAAAACACGAACTAAATACATTTTCTTTCGAAAGACGCATGTACAAATGTGTTGTAGCTTAACCGAAAGTCGGGCGACCGTGCCCTGTGCAATGCACATTTACAACCTGCGACTGCAACTGCGGAACATCGTTGAAAAGGCTGGTGCTCCTGTCGTTCTTGTTGTTAGTGTTATATCCGTCCATAATGTTGGTGATGATGATGAAGTTGATCTGATTCTTGTTTTAGGCTGGTATCTCTTTTCGTGTTTTACTAATATCACGGTTAACTCTGTAGCAAATGATGCGATTTACAAACAAGGCATTGCCACATGCATAGTACAGAAAGGAGAACAATATGGATGCTTGTGTGTTTGATGGTAATAAATGTTAATAGAAAGAAAGCACATATGTAATACGTATTACGTAATGTCATTGAAAGGAAAGAAATTGATTTCTGCGATATAGCAGGTGCTCTTTTCATTATTCACTTACCAATTCAGATGTAAAAAAGGTCGCCCGTCCACCAGAGCACTTCTATTGATTATGATGGGGAAATGTGAATGATTTGTTGCGAAAATGTCAAAACAGTATTTGTTGTGCGCATCAGGTACTATATTGTTGGTTTGTGCTCATGCTTCGTTCATTATTTGCACACGGCTGCTGAAAGAAAAATTAAAAATCCATGGCAGGTGTAGAAGGTGATTTAGTAGCTCCTGCAATTTGATTATTTTTTAATGCATACTGCGGTCGAACGAACGTGGTTTTCGGTCAGCCAGCGCTCTGTCGTCTAAAAACAAGTATCCTGTATGCTTCATCAATTTTTAACAAATTCTCCGTGTCAAATTGCAAATTAGTCCTCGAAAGTTAAAATTTTCAAATTACTTTTTTAATGATTCATGTCCAATGTATTGGTATAGGCCCAAATATTATAGGGAAGGTCAAAGTTTTGGTGTTATGTGATGAATATTGACCTTGTCGATACGGAATACACACACATATTATAAATTTTGTGTGCATGCATAAATTAGAGAAAAGCTACTTGTGTTGCTACTTTGCTACTACTACTGCGGACTTTTATTGCTTGGTTCATTGGTTCCATCTTGAATCTCTATCTATCTGACCCGCTTTCAGTATGTGTTATGTGACAGGTTGGCGCTTACATAAACAATGAAAATAATATTATTGAAGTTGACGTGACACGACAAAAAGGGTTAGACTGGAGTTTTGATACAACAGGTTTCACCTCCCACAGAGTCTGGAGGTCAAAACGAAGAAGCAATCGTAATACCTGAATTAACTTTGGATTGCTACCTTTCTAATGAAATTGAAATGTGTGTGTAGCATTAGAGCTAGCACATGAAATTTTATTGATTTGGTTATACAATACCATTGGATAACGAGGGTGAGGGAGTGGTGGAGATAAAATATAGGGAAATATTTAATGCCAATTTTTCATTCCTGAATTGAATTTTGTAGTCTTTGTTTCTATTTTCCAATGAATAAAAATCAATATTTTGTTTTTAAGCAATTTCAATGTCATCTCTTTTCCGGCTTTCTTTCTGAACAGACTGAAATAAGGTTTATTTTAAGACCAGGCTAAAGCCTTTTCTCGCCTGTTCAAAATTGAGATGGTGCTATACAAACCTAGCATTTGTTTTTATATCTATTCCGTATATTCAATGAAGTATCGCATCAGCACTTTACCAGTTTCTCTTCTGTATATACAGCTTGTAATATAGCCATGAATGTGATTGTACGATTATTTGAAGGTAAATTAAAGATTTTCAAGTGGAGTCACCTAAACCTAGTCTAGTAAACTCAATCTCAATAGTCAACTCTCAACTCACTCATCGGCAGCCATATTATGTATCATTGTACTCAAAGTTAGTAAATAAAAAAATCACTATAAAGACGAGCCAGTGAGGTTTGTCAGTCAGAGCGGCCGCAGTAGAATTTTATGTCTCTGGTACTAGACTGATGAGTCTCCTCGTCATTTTCCTCGGCTGCTCTGACTGACAAACCTCACTGGCTCGTCTTCATAGTGATTTGTTTTATTTACTAACTTTGATTGTACTTTTAAAACTGAAGTGTTTACAGTGACGATAGTACATGCATTCACTACGCTTCTTCAACATCCAACTAGTAAAATCGTCTTCAGTTCACTTCACTCTAACATCGGAGAGCAAGGTAACTTATGACGTGTGAATATAGGCGATGATGAGTACATTTTTGGTGTTTGGTTTGTCGTCTAAAGTCGTGTCTTGGTCGTCTGTGTTGTATAATCTTTTTTACTTCACTTGTTTGTACTTGGGTCTTCCCTTTTAAATGAACAAACAGAGAGAATGAAATGATTGAGACGGCTCAAAGTATCTTTGTACTTTTACACCATGACACGTTTAAAGCTTTCCTCAAATAACCATGCAGTCGTCATCATCATTATCATCACTATATTGCATGAACTTGTCAAGGCCCTACTAAAGCTTCTCTCTCTCTCTCTCTCTCTTTCATTACATCTTGCAACCTTCCTGTTGGACTACCTATTGTGAGGATTATAACATACTAAATGTATGTATATGCAAGCATTCCAACGAGCACAGTGACAGTCTTTAAAAAAGGGGAAGAGAATGTATGATATATATTTTTGTTCAACTCATTTTTGCTGTTCTAGCAGTGCACTTGCTCATCATTTCTCATCATTACATTACTGCTACCTATACACACTTGTAGTAGTTAAAAATTAAATGTTTTCAAGCAGTTGAAGTATGAGAAGACTTTACTTTGGGAAGATTAAGAATATACTGACAAAATCTTTTAAGCCGACTTGAGTGCTCACATTTTAGTACTCACTTACTCTCTCGGTATAATAATATGCATTTTACACTGCGTACATTCTTTACAAGGATAGAGTTGTGGTTCTTCAAGCGAAATTAACAAAGAACCGCAGTGCAACATTGAATTGATGAAACAAGTTCATAATGTGGTTTGGTTTGGTCTGTTGTGTCTTGTCTGGTAACTGAGCTTAAAGGAGCAGTAGATTAATGGCAATGGATGGAAGTTGGTATAAAATCGCGTGAAAATTTATGCGCTCGTCGTCGTCGTCTCTTTTTTTATGCATCAAAATTGTAGACAGCGATATAAATAATATAAATAATAGTATCAACAACGTTCCGACTAGAGCATGCACTTGTACATTGAAATTGAAACGCAGAAAATATACTCGCTATATGCATGTAATCTTCAACATCACGACAAAGTGTAGATTTTCCCTTCTCCTCTCATCCCCTTCTTTACTTGTATAAACTCTTCGTAAATTTTAATTCACTCACCACCACATCACACGGTGCAGCAGCAACGTTCAAAATGGAAAACAACAATTTTGAACAGCAACAATGTTTTATCTTTTTGCCTGTAGAAAAAAATGGCCCGAAGGCACACATTACAGCAATGGAATGGCAGTAAGTGATCGTCGCAATGATAATCTTTCCTCCATAATAATGATAAATGTGTACCTTTACTTACATTGTTGTACATGTGCGTTGCAAGAGCCAGTTTGTTAAAGAATACAAAAAATGAAAGAAAAGGGGAATTCTTTCTTTCCTTTGTTGATGATAGGCATGCAACCATATAGAAGCGTAAGTTTTAACAAGCAAGTGCATTGAATACAAAAGGGTTGTTTTTCATCTCTCTCTGTGCATCGCGTAGTGTACTGACTGATGATGAGGTACAGTAATGATAATGATTATTATGGTATGGTGGTGGTAATAAGATGTGCAAGTAAAGTAAAGTACAAAAAAAACTAGCAAAGTTAGCAAGTGCGTGTATGTAAGCAAGTAAATAGATATGTACATACATTGCACAGTACATACCCATAATCTTTTCGTCCATTATTATTGCAGTAAACAGGCTGGCAAGAGTGAGAGTGTTTGCTGTTGAATGAATGCATGCATATTAAGTATTATGATTGCTGCATGCATGGTAAAGGTAATGGTATGATGATGGCAATTTAGCTATGTACAAAATAATGAGAGAATGAAGAACAAACTCAGGTTGTTTTCTCACTCACTGCCGCAAATTGCTACTACTGATGTAGTGTGTGTGTGTGTGTGTAGGAGTTGTAGGAGTGATAAATCCCTATAACCCTTTGATTATAATGCATGCATACAAGTTATAAAGTGTACATTTGTAGGTATTCATGTGCTGCCGTTGTAAAGCTGGTTTTTATATGCAAGTGTACCTAGTCTGCAAGTGTACCAAATAATAATACCCATGTGCATCAGCCAGAGAACAGCATTAAGTATGCGTTCACAGAAAAGAGAAAAAAATAGGCAAAAAATGATAGATACATAGTCTGCTGCTCGCTTCGCTCTTTCTACTACTACTACTACTACTTTTCTGTGTTTATGTCTTTGGCATCCGTAAAGTAACTCTACAGCAAAAGCGGCTGTTTTTCTGTGGATGGGTTCACTTTGAGAAGATTGCAGGGGGAAACTGTCTACTACTCACTATTGTAAATTGAGCCTTTTGCATTGCCTTTTTATATAATAATATGCAGCAGCAAAATGCTTTTCTTTCTCTCTCTAGTCTCTTCTATTTCATGCTATGATGCTGCTTTTGCTCTAGACTCACTTTACCACTTTTAGTCTTGTAGCCTGTTTTTACCAACTTGTAATATGTATGTATGTATGTTTGGTATTGAAAGGTAATGCGTTATAAAAAGATTGCCAAGTTGGTCGGATGGAATGTATATATATCTGTGCAATGCATGTATTTTGCTTGCTAGTAGATAGACCGACACGATAATATATAATAATGGTGATGGTACAGAAATACAGAAAACTGTTTTTGCTGCTGCTGCTGGTATATGGTGGTGGTGAACGATGTGAGAGCAAGATATGATTATGTGATGCTGCTGCTGCTCCAACTCTTTACTGATGTTGTGTGTGTAGATTCTAGGTTATTAGGTTGGTCAGTCTCTCTGCAACCTTTACAAAGGTTAATGCTGATTTCGAGTTCTTCTCTTCAACGACAACTTGAGAAAAAAAGGACAGTGCTCTTGTTTTGTTCGCTTTTGCTTATTTTCTTGGTCGCTATAAATCATAGAATCCACGTATTATAGCAGCATAAAAATAGCATTGTTGTTGTTACTTGTCTAACTTGACTGATGTAAACGTGAGATGATAAAAGCTAGCTAAAAGTTAAAGGGAAAGAGAGAAGGGCTGAAACAGAGGGAAGGGTATTGGTACTGTTACATGTACCCATTGATGGTGGGATTAATGTATTCATGTTAGAACATAGCTGAGTGGTTCAGGGACAGCCCATTCGTTGTCAGTGTATGTACACATAATAATGTGAATATTTGTCACGTTTGTGTGGTGAAGTGAACAAATCATTGACTCGTCTGCACTGTAGTATCGGTGTCGGTAAAAATTCTACATTTCATAATTTGGTGTTTACAATATTTCGGTTTACAACAACTTTTGCTCCAATGCTTTGTTTCGTTATATTCTGATTAACAATATTAATGTGCTACGGACGGACGGGGCCACGCGCAATCAGAATGATGGATCATCATCCCGATCCGTTTTGTTTACTTTGAGTTCGATCACTCCTCTCGGGTGAATTGTAAATATACTGGAAGGAGATAAGTCTGATAAATTACCGCTGAGTGCACATGTTATACTGTGCTTTCCAGAGAGGAAAAGGTGAAAAGAGTTTGTTTGCGCTTAGTTGGAAAAATGAAATTGTAAAGAGATAAAAGAGTTACAAATTATGGAGATCAGTTTTTTCAATAGAGATAAGTGAGAAGTCTCGTCAATTTGATTTCATATGACAATGATGGCTGATCACGACTGTGCTGGAAATAGTTTTTGTTATTCACTTTTGTTGGGAGTTCCGAGGAAGGTGAAAAAATTGCTCGCTGTTGTGAATTACTCACACATGGAAATGTCTTGCCCTCATTATAATTGTTATTTCAACCTGCTACCTCTTATTGGAATGTGATATTTTTGTGGTGAATACTGTAATCCTGTCAATGTTTGCGTGTAAAAAAACCTAATTGGTTGGAAGTTGGAAACGGCAAAGAAATCAAAGCCGGGTTATTATTATTATTCAATACGCCAACTTTTAGGCTTCTGAAGCAAATCAATTTTTTCCCGAGGAAAAATACTCTAAAGAGATCGGGCGCTTCATGAAAGCTGAGTAAGTACATATATTGCACCATAATATGTATATACTTTATGCTTTTGATATTTAAATTAATAATATTCAAATGTATGTACCTGTACCTATTTGCGGATGTTAAATTAATAAACCGAGCAATCTAACGTATAGCAAAGTGACGAAATCATTAGGTTGTTAGTGTTCACCAATTTGTCAACATAACTGTAAGCACGGGGGTAACCTGCAACAACCTTGGGCTACTGACAACCTAGATTTTGTGATAACTACTCTTATTTCGAAAAGTAAATGTTAAATGATGCCCCTTGCCATATCTGACAGGTTTGAAAGTTTGAAATTGTCATACCGCAATAGGCCCAAAATGTTTCAAAACGGGAGATTAACACCCTTGGATGTTGATTACCCGAAAATCGAATTCGAAAATTGAAAAACCTTTCATGAGATATTGCCTGTCCGATTGACGGACAGACGGACGGCAACAGTGAAACGGTTTGTAAATCCTCGAATATCAACTTTTTTTGTTATGGCTGCTTTCAAGTTGAAAGTTGAAGTAGTTATGTGCAAGTTGTTATCTATCCCTTCCATTTGCCAGTAGTATACCTACCTATACTCAAATTGTATTTGATATCTTCACTTGATACTCTTGAAAGTGCATTTTGTGAAAACAATATTTTTTTATACTTTGTATTTTTATGCATACAACAATTTTCTGTCAGACGAGACTAGACTATCTATCGCATCACTCCCTCCTCTTCTGCTAGATACTATATTTAGACATTACAATCTTTATCTGCTATCTCTTACTATTCCTACTCTATTCATAGATTAGCCAGAAGGCAATAAGTACACCCCCGCTTCTTATGCTGCATTTCCGGTCTAGATCCAATAACAATTCATTCATCCACGCAGCATAGCTACCACCAACTTCCTTCTTTTACTCACATCATACTATCAAAACAATCCACTGCTACACTTCCCTTCACCTACTGTGCTTCTCATCGCATTACTTTTCTTTACCTTTTCAATAATTTATATCACATGCTTCATTTGTATATATGCATTGCTTACTGCTATCTAATTTGTCGTAAGCTCCAATTCAGGAATAAATTGTTATATTATTGTAGTAGTTTTAATGTATGTATTGGTAACACATTTTAATTCAAATGATCTATCATCCTCAAATCACATCCTGCCATTTCATGAGAAAGCGGCTTCTACGGTAGAAGTTCTACCCCTTGCTTTTGCTTACAGTTTGTGTAAATGTGTGCAATATTGCCATTGCTATTTTTACTTGGTACTAAGGGTGATACCTTATAAAATCCTCATGTTAAGTAGGTCCATTAAGTCTTGAACCAAGTAAGCTATCAAAACTGAATTTTCTTATGTATGTGGTTGTTTAGAAGGGAATGAATAGAGGTTCCGAGTTTGCAGGTGCCCGCCAGGCACCTGAAAGTGAAAAATTTGGTATAACTCGGGAGCGAGTGAAGCTTTCAGCACCAAATTTGGAAAGTGACTTTGTTTCAACTAAAGTGGCAGAGCCACCTATCTACAGTTTCCGAGTTTATTTTTTATTACGTTTTCAGTTATAATCTTTCCATTTCCATTCATTGTTTTTCGTATGGTACACGGATTTGTTGTTTACACATGTACACAATAATGTACATACGCACACAGCGACACAAACAGCACAATTCGAGCGATTAGCAATAATATCATACCTGTTTTCTGTATAGTCTGCTGCCAAAAATGTTTATATTATTAGATCAGATTAGTATTTGGAAATTGGATTATCATCATCATCACTATCACCATTTCATGCCATTCTATTTCTATTCTACTTACCATGTTTAACCCATAATAATATCATCATCTCATTTTATCATGATTGCTGTTACTCTTTTTGAATTAAAAAGTATTTACACATGTTGTTGAAAATGCATAACTATCTTCTATTATACTATTCCCAATTAACTATTCTATCTGATGCATTTTTTTCTAAAGCAAACTGGTGAAAAATTCATTTTTATACTTCATGGTGCCTGCACGATTTCTGTTTTACTCACTGGTGTGCTACTGATGTGGAGGAATATATATGCGGCTGTTGTTGAGATGCTGATGTGCTCCTTTCTTTCAATTTTTAGTTAATTCAGCCTACTGTATCTAAATAAAATATACATATTTTACAGCGAGTACATGTATCGTGTTTTATACGTACATATTTTATATGTGTATAAAATCCAATCTAGGTAAATAGAGTAGTAGCATGCAAAAAAGTTTAAAAAAATGTTGATGATGAAAATAATGTGGAGTTACCAGTCAGACAAGGTTACTATATCTTCGCACACATACATAACCACAATAACAAGTAAAGTGCAAAAAGCAAACTTTAAGCTGGTTTATTTGGTTTACTGGCTGTGAGGCAAGAAGACAAGAGTCAGTGGCAGTACTGGTTTTGTTGTTGTCGATGATAAGGATGATGATATGATGATGCTATGCTTAAGTAAATCATATATATAATCTTTATTTTTCACAAAACACTACACAAATAGTACACATATTAAATGTACAAAAAGGGATTATTATAATATGCATGCATGCATATAAATACAAACACATTATATTATGCACTTTTTATTTTTTTTATTGTGTCATGATGATTATGATAGGAGAAGAGAAGAGAAGAAGAAGAAGAAGAAAAGAAGGATGATGATGATTAAAGTTATTTTTTGAATAAGTACACAGTACACTCACTGCTTTAGTGGTTTCTCTCTCAGGTTTCAGCCATTATACCGCAACAGCGGCACTTAAAGCTACTAGAACACTATAAAAGTGTTTACTTTTTAGTACTTTGAAAATGCTTGTATTTTTGCGAAACTTGGTAGCATCATATTTTTATGTGTTTTGTAAATACACTGGCTGGCAGTGAATAAAATTATGGTAATATCATGATGGGTGATTATTATTATTTTTTATTATGCGTGTGTGCATATCAATGTCTGTGGAAGCTGTAACGTTATCTTGGCGTTTTTCTTTAACACGCGACGCATGAAATGGTGAATATTCGAAGAAAAAAAAACGACTGCTTTTTTCATAAAGGTTTGCAGCTAAATGTTGCCACTGAAAGGTAAAGAGGGATGCTTTTCGAAACGTTTCTTGGGATTTTTTATTTCAAAAAATTTTCATCACTGGGTTGGCACCTTTTGCCGTTAAAACTTGATATAACCTTTTCTTGCAATTTTTGACTATGCATACCTGTATCTTAAATTTTTATAGAGATATCCAATTTACTTGGTTGATTGACTGGTGGCGATCGCTGGTCACAAAAAAAATGATGGACGTTTATGATTTTATTCAGAGTAGAAGAGAGAATATGCTATTGCTATCAAAACAGGATAGGATTAAAGTGCTCCTAGCAAATTAGTATTCGTATTGCACTGGTAGGGACTTTTTTGCATGACTAGTAGTAGAACTATCATTATCACATACTTCCACCACGTCATGTACGTACGTACGTCACGGCAAATTTCTTGGGTTTTTTTTTGGTTGGGGGTGCAAATTCTGGTATGTATTGAGATATACATACCTTGACATTATATTATGTTACCTTTATATTTATGTAGGTATCTCTAATCTGTGTTTATACATTGTTGTCTCTATAATGAAACTTTTTATCGTATTGTATTTACAATTGTTAAAAAAGAAACATTGTATGTTGGTGTGCGTGGTTTGTTTGTGCAGTTAAGTAGGTAAGGGGCAAGGTATTGTTTTTAAGGATAATAACAAGAAGGTGAAGGAGTGAAGAGCAAATCAGTTCAAAGTGAAGGATTGCGTTGTTGTTGTTGCTGTTGATGATGATGATAATGATTAGAGTAGGATTCCTTGACTTGGGTTATTGAGTTGCTGATTGAAAAGTAAAAATGTAGCGTTGGCAAGTGGTGATGATGATGATTGGACAACGAAAACGTGTTGGTACATGTGAAGAAATCTAGTGTAGTAGTGTACTTGCTTGATGTAGACTTGTCATTTAGGGATAGTGTGTGTACATACGTAGGAGTGTCTTATAAAGAAGAAAGAAAAAGGAATGCATTAATATGTTCATAAATATTTTTTTCTTCTGGGGTCGGTCGTTAATATAGTCTCACGTAGGACAGGCCAGGGAATGGCTACGTGCGATTTTACTGGTTTGGATGGATTTGCAGTTGTAGAATGGCAAATAATGATGTATGATTTTTGATGATGAAATAATATATGTATTAATAAAAAGTACACATCAATATACATATAAAACATGCGCATAAAACGTTTAAAATGCACGTTCAGAAAGATGCACTACCAGCATAATTGTATTTTCGTGACAATTTTTTTAGTCGGAATTGATAAATCCTATTTCTGGTCCAATGGTCATCTTTTGTGATAGTGATGAGCTTATTCGTACTGATAGCAAGTACGTACTACAACCATTTGTGTGCGTAGCATAGGTGTTAACTAATCCATTTATGTAGGTCAGTTGAACTACATAATGTATCCTAAATCATTGTAGTGAACTTTGAAGGTTTTTTTTCATTATGGAACTCTAACGTGGATTGGATGAATGAGCTGAGTCAGTTGTGCATTTTTTCGCGTCATTATAGTTCATTCGTTGAGAAAAGTTATTGCCACTGCCGAACCATAATTTACTTAGGTAACTCTGCTTTGCTTACTCGACTAGCATCAGCTAGAAGGAAAAAAAAAACTTGCTCGCTGCTAGTAGTTTGGTGAACTTCATGTTTTTTTGGAAGCTATGAAATGGCAAATGGATAACTTGGATAAGTATAATGTGTCTACACACAGACTCAACTTAATTCTTATAGGTCTTTACTACTATTACTACATATTATAATTTTTATAGTGCTTCTCGGTTGGTTGTGCGGCGTGTTGTGTTTTGTTGTTTATTGAGTGTGTGGTGTGCCATGTTTTTTTGAGTAGTACAATAATAACACGGTGACTGACTGACTGTAGTAAAAACCACTAGAATAGCGTTTGGTCAAAATTACACATTGAAATATACGTATGCACAATAATAATAATCGTAATCATCATCAGTGCATTTGTAAGTATTATAGGCTTTTTCCATAAATGTACACACAGAAGATGGACGTGACATGATAGAAAACACTTATCATCCATCGTACCTCCAAAATCGTCTTTGTGTAATAATGCATTAAATGTGTGGTAATGAGATTTGCATTTGCATATAATACCTATATACCTTATACCTACCTGTGTGTCTGTGTATGTAGATAAAAACGCGTAGTAGGTAGGTAGGTAGGTAGAGTAACAACAAAAGTAATGAAAGTGAGTGAGTGAGTGAGTGAGTACTTTTTTTCTTGGAATAGAATAACAGTTGGAACAATGGAATAAATTTCGTTAAACTTTTTGTTTTGTCGATGAGTTTTTACTTTTTTGTTTGTCTTTCATATTATTGATGATGTGTACTTTACCATTGTTCACCCTTTATGCACAAAGAGATAAAGTGGTTTTTAGTTGTTGTTTTGATCGTGGTGGCAAATTTAATAATGATGGTGTTGGTTATTTTATGACGATGTAACATTATTGCATTTTCTTTCAGGAGCTAAAGTATTATTTTACCATGCCGTAATGATGGCAGGCATGCCACCTACATATAGTTGGACATGAGTAGGTTTAAAACATGGCATGGCAGCACCAAACAATTTCATTTTTTGATAGATTAACCTTGTGCCGCGATCTTCCTGTGTCGTTCATTCGCGTTTTGTTAGCAGCAAAAATCGTGCATGTGAATTGAATAAGAAGAGTTATGGTGGCGTGAAGACTGTTGCGACTGAACGAAAAATGTGCCGAGTTGTAAGTCAGTTGTAAATATCAATACACTAGTATTTCGTGGAATGAATGTGTGCATGCACTCTGCAGCAGCAGTGGCAGAAACATCAGCAAAAAAAACAACGTAACACATTGCATTATCACATCGCATCAGCGAAAAAGGAGAAAAGAAACTACACAGCAATATTTAAGCTGTTAAGCATGGAGCATGCATAATGCTTAAATGTGAGTGTACTTTAGTAATAATAATCATAATAAAAACCTGAACTGAGCTGAACTAAGGCTGTTGCTAAAAATTGCGGTGTGGTGGTGAGTATTTAGCGAATGTGTGCTTCGTTCTTTTTTCATCATCATCGTGATCGTTGTATGGTGAAAAAATGATGTTTGTATGCATGTACACATAATATGTGAGTGAGTGTGATGTTATTGCAACCTTGGTCATGAAGGACAAAACGTTGAGCGAGTGTGAGTCTCGTTCAGATAGAGAGAGGGAGAGAGAGCTAAAAAAATGAAGCTTCCTTATCTTTTTAGTCTCGCTCACTCATTTTGTTTAGCACTTAGGTTAGTTAGGCTGAGGACATTGCAGATTGTAAAAAAATAGGCAAGACATAATAATAAACCTCACCGCTGCTGCTGCTGCATGTTGCTCTGTTTGCTTTTTAAAATGCCTGCAAAAATGGTCGTGTGTGTAAAAAGTTACATGTCTGCTGCTAACTTTGTTAGCATATTTTTTTGGTAGTGCTATCAGGCTATGGCTATAGTGCGGCAATCATTATTATTGCCATTACTTACAATGTCTTATGGGCTTTATAGGATTGTTGAATATGTCAGGGAAGAAGAACAAGAAGACAAAAAACGCCCAACAAGAAGCAAAATTTTATCATTATTATGGCTAGTCTTAAGAAACAGTCGTGTAATGCACAATGCACAGCAGCATGTTTAAACGACTTTGCTTGGTAGAGTAGAAAGAATCTGAGAGAGAGGAAGTATGTCGACCAAGGACTTTATGAAGCTGAAACAAAATAGACAACAAAGAATGTATTCACTCACAAAGTTTTTTACTTGAACTTAAGTTCGGTTGATAAATGTGGCATGAAGAAATGGTGGCGAGTTTATGCTGTAAAGTCATGCATGCAACGTGCAAGGATTTTTTAACGTTGATAATAAAAGGGACAAAGTCGCAAACAAAAAGAATTGGTCTAATAAAATCAAACCAATAAATCACGTAGAGATGAAGAAGAGTAAACAAAAAAGGAGTTTTTTGCATTATAATGAACTTTCAACCCAGTAGTTTCAGCACATGGAAAATTTAATGGTTTCATTTGAAAAGTTCTCCAACTTGAGGAAATGATGTGATGAACAGTATTTGGGTTGCTTTGTCCATGACCGCTACGTTAATTTAGGATTAAAAGATGGGAATGGTATTAAGAATACAGGTACAGACGTTGACCGGTCTTTTGCCCTTGTTCCTTAGTCCTTCAACTCTAGTTTGTTCTTTTGTAAATACCATAAAGTTACCATTGAGTAGTAGTATGATAAATATAGTATGATTGTTTATATGAATTGATATACGTATCTGTATTTTAACTTTGATCATTGTTGACCATGGCCAAGATTTGTTCTCGATCAACAAAAATGATGTTGTTGATGTAGTTACTATAAGCATTGTCGACCAAACATCATTACTCTTGCTTGCAACGATTTTTTCTTGTGTGATTATTAAGCACACCATGATTTCAATTTCCGTTAACATAACGAATGTAAACAACGTAAAGATTTTTTATGTTCACTTTGAGCATTAATGATGTGTCCGTATTGTTTAGAAGGTATACAGTACATGCATGCCCAGTTCCGTATATTTGATTTGGTGAGAAATGAACCGTGTCAAGTTGGAAAAGAGAAGATCCACCTACGCAAAGTTGTTCTTTAGTTTTCTCATTTATTTCTAGGCGTCAGAATGGCAAATCTTTTATAACTTGAAGATTTATTTACGTTGCTTCATGCTATAATTATTCTTGTAATAGCTAAATAATATGATAATGAAGAAAAAGTTTATGATCCGTAGCAATAATAATTATTGTTCATTTTAATCAATACATTCGGCCATCACCTAATGAATTTCGTTTTGATGATGATTACGAAAATTATTGCTGTTGATGACGACGATCAACGATGATGGTGAGAATGGTGATGATGATAATGGAAAGTGGAGCAAGAGCAAGATCATTATTGAGGCAGTGCTCAAATGTCGTAGTGTCAATGTCATTAATAATGAAAACAACAACTTTTTATGTACATATCACCTCGTCATCATTGAAATGATGATGATCAAGATCATCGTATTGCAGCAGCGTTGTTCTCAAAATACACAAGCCTACCATCACTTGCGTTGAGTGAGGTCCACTGTTTCCAACTTTAGCCAGTGTAGTATGCAAGTATCAATAACCATAATATGCCTACTCTGTTGAATCTAAAACTTCCAGGAACGAAGGGTGGAGGTAACGACGGCACACGACAGTGGCGTCAACCAGGGAAACAGCTTAAATTACTCAAAGTTTTAATGAGTCAATTCTGTTGATATTTTTGGAAGCAGTAGAGAGATCACCTTACGTGAGCAAGTAATGATGTTTTGATTTACTCGCTTTTTCATAGCGGACAAAGGAACAATGACATTTGACTCTATGCTAATTGCATATTTTTTGTCTTGTTTCATGGAACTTGCAAATTTACCCCCTCCTCCCTATTATGTCTAGCCTTTTTTGAAGCAATCACGGCGATCATCATGTTAACAGTTTAGACGTGTTCATTATTACCATTACCTGCTTGTAATGAAAGTGGTGCAATGGCTATGAGTCATAGTTTTCACTTCGGGCTTTCATTTCATACTGGGTAGTGGATAGTCATTTTCACATGTTTTTTTATTCAAAAATGAGATAAAACTTCAAAGGATTCGTTTCTTTTCATCTTATATTTCCATTTTAGAGTTTTTTTTTGAAGTTTGTTCATGCAATGTTTTGTGTTCTCAGAATTTAATGTGTTTGCAATATTGAGAAATCAAATATATGTAGGTAATAATATCCTTTTAGCAGGTTTATATTCTACTTACTGTCTCCTGTCTGTCCGTTATCCTTCATGTTTCAATGGTAGTTTACGGCACAGCGGTAGACTGCGAAATCAATCGCATTTTTTACTGACGAAATATTTCATACATTTTGTAATACTCAATATTTGCGCTTAAAATGGGTTTATTTTCATCATTCCAAAGATTTACGTATGCAAATATTCACTGAAAAACCTTGAAGAAATTTCCTTGAAAAATGAAAAGTATGAAATATGGATGAATGTTCCGTTTTGATATATGTGGAGTGACGTGTGAATATAGTTATTGCGTTCCGTATGCATATTTTTAAAATTTTAAGCGATAAAACGAAACCGTAGGTGGACAAAAATATGTCAAAACTGTCGCTTGCTAAATCTGAATTCTGATGATGACAATGTGCAGTACCTATATAAAAAGTCTCGTTATAAAGCCTGATCATTAGCGTGACCATTCTTCCAGAAATGAGCAATGTTGAAATATTATATGACTACTGGCTTCTTTTGTATGTGTGGAAACTTTTGGGAAAAGTTGAGTCGCGTGTGCGAATCCAGTTTCCCTTTTCTCTACCAGAGTTTTTTCGTTAATTGGCTCAAGTTTTGGGAAAGCAGAAAAGAGTAAAGTTCATATAAAAACGTTACAAATTTCAAGGCTACAAACTGAAACACTTTTAATAAAATAATTTCTTGGAAGTGAAATGGTGTAATGAAAAACGAAATGATTACATTTTTTAATGATCTACATATTTCAGTTTTTTAAAACTTTGTAAAACAAAATTAATATATGAACACAGCAAAGCAATAAAGAATTATATACAAGCACTAGTTGACTAGTTTATGCACTGATAGATCGAAAAGATTTAAAATTTAATTGTTGTACCAATTTTTTTGTGTTTTGCAGAATGTTCTCGAGGAAGAACCCAGGTCCTGGGTTACTCGTAAGCCTCCCACCATCAGAGTCTTCAGTGGTGACGATAAAAACAGAGTTACCCCCACCAGGCCAACCAGGTGACGTAGGGGATAGCTATGTGGGACTTCCACCTGCCAAGAGAATCAGACATGAATCCTCAAACAATGACTGGGGAGACTCTGAGTCGTCGCCAGGAAGTCACATCAATGCATCTCAAGGTTTTACCTTTACCTCACCTCCGGGCAGCCTGGATGATCCTTATAGCCCTCACTTAGGTAAGAAATATAATTTTTTTATTCAATTTTTGTTGGATACTTGACATGTCATTTGCACTGTTACTTATTAGTACCTAAACTAAGCCATAAATTCATATGTATTACGTTTACAATGTGAACGAGTATTGTTATGTGGCAATGAACAGCAAGTAAAAGTTGAAGGATTGGTGTGGCAAATGTAAAATTTTGATATTTTGATAGGTGGAGGTTAATATGTCTGTTGTATATGTATAATACAAGTGAGGCAATAAAAGGTATTTAGAAAAGGTGGAGTTGGCTCTTATGTAAATGCCAAATTTTCCATAGAGCGCACAATAACAGCTCCCACGAGGAGGAAATTACATCGGCATACATTACATCTAATAGCAGCACTGTTGGATTGCGCTATTAAAAACGGGCTTTGTGAGTGAGTGAAAAGGTCATGTTTCCTCATCATATCCTCCAATTTTCAAGCATACACAGGCGGCACCAAAGCTTCATCGCCAATATTATCTCTGCCTTTTTTAAATAGGTCGTGAAATAAAAAATAGTTACCATTTTATTTCGACACCTTTTTTGCATGAATGAATTTTCACACAAGTACACCTGCGGTGTAAATAAATAGATAATCAAATCAAAGGAGAATAAATTGCTACTTGATGCGAGTTAAAATGCAGGAAAATCAAAATATTATGTTTAGACAGTATATTTATGTTTAGTGTGAGGACAGTCGTAGATATTTGCCTGCACCAACACGGCAAACGCTCTCCACATTCTCAGTTCTCGTACCCCAGTGTCCGGTTCCCTACCATCCAGGTAGTGCCGAAGCTTATCAATTTGTGGTTCCCGAGTTTCTCCTAGTGTCTCTACTTTTCTGACATGATTTTTTTAGGCAACAAAAAAGTGCTCAATCAAACTATCAATATATATATAGTCAGCAGAGGTGGGGCGAGTAGAGATACGGTAATAAATATTACAAAGGTGGTATTTGGTAAGAAGTCAAGTAATTTTCCATAAAAAAACAATAGGGAGTTGAACAGGCTGGCGGTATGGCAAAAGCGTACAATCAGAGTACAAGACAAATGCTGAAATTCGGCTGCTGAATGTTTTTTGTAGTCTTGTTCTCACAATCAGCCCGCGGAATTTTATTACCTTTTAAAGGTCATTTTGTAAATGTCAACGTGAGAACTACATAAAATTGAACGAGGAACATAAAAATATTAGATTGTAGAACTCATTCATGGCTTGATTATGATATTATGATGATGATCTTAAGTATTTCATGCTCATAATTATACATAATTATTATTCAATATTTATATTCATTCACTATATTATGGATCTTTTATAAGCGCTTAGTGTAATTTATGTGTTTTTAGTGTGTGCATAATAGC
>JAHZMZ010004631.1:0-11930 GCA_027743805.1 Lepidocyrtoides sp. E14
AAGGAATTACACTATGAACATTTACGTATCTCGTCATATTCTAAGCAAATCATACTCACTCGACCATTTTTTGCTAGTATTGTATTTTTGGTTGTACGATATTTAAAAATTGAATTTTATTCGATGCAAAAACGGCAACTCTGACCAACAACCGCATTGATAACACTTGATCAGCAAAAAATATTGAAAAACTGTAAATATATCAACCCCGTCTTTACACTTCATTACAGAGGAATTTATTTGCATTATTTTCTGTGATACATATAAGTTGTAGAAGGGGTTTAAAAGTTCTTTGCATTCATCAAATGAGCTATTTGTTCACAATGAGATTTTTTAAATGAACAAAAGTAAGAAAGCATTAAACCAAAATGAAAAAGAATACAACAAGGAGTTTTTTTCTGTGATACCTTTTTAGAGTACGAATGCAACTTTGCATTTTTTTATGTATCTACGCGTCTTATATGTAAATCTGTTAAACAGATGAACTTCCATATCCGTACACGTAGAGGTAGATACGCACACCAAAATAATCAGAAAAACTAGAGTTTTCTAATTGAACTACGTCTTTCTGTCTTTCTAAATTCATAGCCAAAGTTGTTTTAAGCGGATTTCAAATATTTTTTTAAAAATTTAAAACAGAAGCAAATAGTCACGGTGGCCGCTAAAAGTAGAGCAGAGAGAGAGAGAGACTGCGAGTAATAGTGTGTTTTGGAAAGTCGTCGAAAAGGATATTGTGTTAGACTACTTTCCTTTGTATCTTTGAGCTTGCATAAAATCTATAGTCCCTAGAAAAATCTGTTCAATTTGAGCAAGATTTAAATTGTTGTGCCGCTCTGTAGCTGCAACGAGCAATGACTAATGTATAATAAAAACAATGATACGCTTCTAGGTTCAGATTTATAACAGACGAGAAACGCTCTCTAAATACAGGCAAACACCTGCACCTGATATTTTTTTTTATTAGTTCGACCTTTCGTACCCTTTTTTAAACAAGTTATTAATCCAACATTTTAATGCCATTGTCATTCTAATTTAAGGACAGTTCCACACGCATATAAAACTGTCTCCACGATCAAGTAGCATTTTAGAAGAGGCATGTGCGCATATTTATCCTTCATTTCTTTCCAACACTAGCCATAATGAGCAAGCGAAAAACGATAAACTTAAACTCGTGTAGTAGTGTGTGCATGTTTTAACAGTTTGTTCTAATATTTTTTGCTCTCATTTTCATCTGAGCAAAAAGGGCGAGTAATAATATTATTCTACTTTATCCAACCCAGCAAACAAGAGCTAGTTTTTTTTCTTCTTATTCTTCCATACGAAACATAATATTACAATACACGTTTGCATAACATTAAAAAAAACTCTACATATGCACACGCTTCTCTGCCTTTCTTTTTTTTACGCTGTATAATCCAGCCGAAATGAAAATGAAAGGAAAATGAATAAATGAAAATCATTATAAATGAGATGAGAGCGAGTTAAAAAAGAAAAACGCAGGAACGGCACAAGTAACAAAAAAATTGTAATAATAACAATAGACTTTACGAGAAATGACACGAAGGCGGCGGTTGTACGTACACCGTAATTCAAGAGAAAAAAAAGAAGAATTACATTTTGTATTGTTACAATGCATTATAATAACTAAAAAAAACCGTTCCAGTTTTTGTTACGCTGTGCGGTGGTGGCAGTCTGCCATGTTTGTCATATAATTTTAACTCCAGTAGGAGCAAGGAAATATGAATATTTGTACTTTTACTTCTAACCGTACTAACTACAAATAAAAATAATAATAATACTGCTAGCAACATCGCCTTCGCATCTCATTCGCATTAGCAATGAGATATTACATTGTCACATATATGAGTTAGCGGTGACAGCAGCAGCAGCAACCAGCGAGCCGCACTCTATATGTACACTACTATCAGAAGATAGGGTAGCCCAACAGAATAATTTCACATGTGTAATAATAATGTGCTACTATTTTAATATGACTCTCTCTCTCTCTCTTGATTTTTTTTACTCCCTTATGCTCCTCATCTCTTAAGACGAGAAGCAGCAATGGACAAGCGCTTTCAGTTACAACGTTGAAACAGTTAAAAGTACATACCTACTCGGTGAAATAAGTAGAGTAAAAAAAAGTTAAAATGAAGCAGGCAAAAAAACACATAACTTTCCATTACAACTCATTTCATGTCTCTTTTCCTTTTCCCCTCGTAAGAAAAAAAAAAGAAATAAATAAGTAGGGAAAGATGATTTAATGTATGCATCAAAAGGCAGAGAAGCATGCATGTGTTATGATTATCAAGGCATAATGATAAAATATCTTTTAAGCTAAATACATACACCTATCTATATACATGATGCACAAGACGTGCTATTATTACTTTTATTACACGTTTTCACTCAAGTCATTGCTTTCAAAAGTAAGTACGCAGTCTTTTTACGTTAATGCATGACAGTCAGCTTTTTTTGCTTTTTTACACTGACTAAAATTGTACATTGTAGAGGCAGTGCAGTGGTGATTGTAAAAAGCAGTTACATTGTTAGCTCTTTTCCTCTCATTTCATAATTTTTTTTTGCTGGATGCTTGTTGTGTTTGCTCAAGAGAATTTCTCTTTTTTTCTGTCTCTCGCCAAAATAATGATTTTTTTCTGTTATTATTTCTCAGCTACTACCACTACTTCCAGAATATTTTTTTTTTACAATCTCATTACTTATATAAATGAAGAAGAAGACGCGGTTTTTCTTTTTTCCAGAATAAAAGGACATGCTGTTGTTGGTGGAATATGTCATGCAAATGAAAGAAGAGAAGAAGGAAAAGATGATTATCATATCTAACTACTTATGTGTACATGTTTTTATGTGAAGTCATAAGTTCTCAAAGCCAAGAAAAGAAAAACAACTTAGCAAAGTATGCTTTGCCGCATTTGAGCAGCCAAGGGAAAGAAATGTTCCTTTTTTTCAACTACCGCCGCTACATGTGTGTACAATACTTGTGTGTGTGTGTGTGTGTATGTGGTGATTATATTAGTTTTGAAATGTACAACCACGTCCTTCTTTTCTCTCTTCTTCTCATCTCAAGTTAGTACCAAAAGCTTCTGCAGAAGGATAACTTCACTTAAAAAGCGTGACGTGATAGTAATAATACTTCCACCACCATGCATGCATACCAGTACCAAACCAGTACGTTAAGTCAAGAGAAAAACACTATCATACTTTTAAAGAAAATTCACAACTAAAAATGATAATATGGAAATTCGGCTTGTTATTATGCAAGTTAAAATGTAAGTACACAGAAGTCTATACACACATACATATACACACACGGCCAAAATTATATTTATATGAGTAATAATAATAATATTATCCAACGTGGATGATGGCTCTCCAGGAGGAAGAAGCTGGCGTAATAGAAGGCAGAGAAACTTGTTAATAATTCCACTACCACCGCGCTGCTAACCATAATATCAAAAAAGCATGCATGCACCCGCATCCTCATTCTATCTTCTTCATCTTTATTGAACCTCTTCTCATTCCCTTTACGCTCCCTCCGTAAAAATTTGCATATTTTCCTTGCAGAAAAATTATTACATTATGAATAAAACAGTAGAAGAGGAAGAGGAGAAGTGAAATGAAATGCACAGGGCTAGAAAAAACAAGTTAAGAAGCTTCAGCAATGAGCAGCAGAATGGAACGAATGTGTGGGCATATTATCTCTAGATAGAGTCCGTCATGTACAGTCAGCCATGTTTGTTGGGAGAAAAAGAAAAAAAAATGAATCCGCCTCCTACACACACCTCGCAACACAGTTGGTGGTGGTATGCAGTGTAGTGATAAGTTAAGTCGCACATGTAATTCCAAATGAATGAATTATACCATACTCGGATGAAAGGAAGGAAAAAGTATTTAAATAGAAGAAATGAGAATTTCATGTGTGTCTTAGCTTAGTTTCACTTCTTTCTACTTGCGTATTTTGGGTTCCAAGTTGAAAAAAAGCATTTTTCAAGCTAAGGGGAGTAACTATCTATATTGCCATAAAGGTAAAAAACGTGATGGAAAATTCATGCAGGTTGATGTATTTGTGCAGTGTTGTAGCAAATATTTGCGTAATATCTAAAAAGAAAGATGGAAGGATATAAACGAATTCGCTGAATGTTTAGGTAGCATGAAAAAAGAAAACGGAAATGCAGTTGTTGTTTTGTGGTATTTTAAAACAACATTAATTTCTTGCTATATTAAAATTCATATAAATATATATAACCAACGCATGTATGTCTCTTCCTTGTCAAAGCGCGTGTGCGAAATTGCGTGGGCGAACCTGCAAATCAAAATGGGAATATGGTAGTAAAAGTTACTACTGGTTTTAAATACAAAGAGTATGCGTAACTGTTTAGCAAAAAGTAAAATAATAATAATATTCTATCAATTTGCCCGACCCAGATAATTCACTGATGTAACACTTTCACAAATAATTTCACGAGCTCATTCACGAACTCCGTCGCGAAATAACAAATACTCAAATACAAGAAGCACATAAAGAGAATATGAGTGGGACGTTATAATTGATTTGCATTTGGAAAAAAATTTGGAATATTGCGCGAAATTTACTCTTTAAATTTGTAATCCCAATTGCGTAAAGAAGAAAAAATGATATAGAATATAATTTGATTAGGTACAAAATATTTTTGTTGTGTTACGTATACAAATAAAACAGGATTTTTGTAAGCACTAAAAGAATTCCAAGAAAATGAAGATAATCTTTATTTTTGTTCATAAAAAACAGTTCACTTATTATTTAAGTGGATGGAATGCTTTGCTTTGAGATGTTTTCATTTGGTAATGTACAAATGAACAAGTAAAAGACTACCATACAAGCGCTTATTCCGTTGATGAAAGTAAGATATGTTTATTTCAGCTTGCTCTTTATTCATGTTTCTTTTCTAAAGATGGAGATATCGGTATGCCAAGAATCAAGTGGGATTTTCCCTTTAAGATCTTCACGCTGCCGTCAACCCGCCGTCCTTCCAAGAATAAAAAAAAACTGTTTACTACTCTCATTCATTTTTGCTTTGTTAGAGATGTTCTTAGGAATAGCGGGGAAAATACTAAGACGCTTAGTTTGAAATTTTATGCAAATGAGAGATGAAGTATGGCTCAAGAGCGGAGGATTTTTTAAGAGAAAATGTAATGGAATCTTTAACACTTACTTATTCATTTATTTTCAGAGAGACAGATATAAAGAAAAAAAACGAGAATAATCATATTAAAATATATCCCCTTTTTTATGGTATATCATCCTATTTAGCACAGTTGTTTTTACTACTTCTTAAAATCTTGATTCATTTTACAGTCATAGACAATGCAGTACACAAAAAAACTAGCTCGGGTAAAAGCAAACTTTAGATAAAAAATAATTTTCATTATTTTTCTCAACCCTTTTTACTGAATTAACTTGGTATGGAGTTAAAAAAAAGAAGAAGAAAAACAAAATTTATTGTCTTATACTGTCTGATTACTTTGCATGCAATTTGCATATAGAAATATGGTGGCGTGTGTGGTGTTGTGTTCAATGCGAGCAACTTGCAAACTTTTTTTTTTTTACTTAATAAGATTCGTTTCTTCTTGCGCATTAACCTCCGCACCGCTGTAAACATACGAAATATATGTATCTACTTAGAAAACTAATTGCTTACTTGAATCTTTTCCTTAGTTTTTAAAGCTTCTGTAAGCATTCCAAGCTTCAATGTATTTGTTGTACTCTCTGCTAAGGCAGGTCGTAATTTTTTTTCTGCGGAAAATTGGAAAGCGTGTCTTCTGCCTACCTACAAAATTCAGCTACCTTGCTTGCTTTCTTTCTTCAAGACAGCAGCAGCAAAAACATGCCGCTATTGCTCCTGCATGTGTGTAGAATATTAAAAGTTGCACAGTTAAACATTAATAGTTTACTCTGAATGTCTCTTGCTCAATCCCCGAAATTAAACCTGGTTAAATTAAATTCCTGCATGGTGTACTATAAAACGTTATATATTAAAGGTATTCGTACGTGTGCATTCTTAAAACAGTAGTTTTTATGGAAGCTACTATACACACACAGCTTTTTCTATAAAACCTGCATAATGGAGAGAGCACCTCATCAAAAATATTTTAGTACTTTTTTCTACACCAGCAGCACCAGTATCTCTATCTTCCAATTTCTTGGAGGGAGAAAGAGAGAGAAAAAAAAGAAAGCGCAAAAATGAGCCCGTTCCGCTTACTACTAATGCTGCCAGTGATGGTGTGTGTGTGTGTAGTGTATTGTAAGTGCAAGCACAGGAAGTGGGATGGATATGTGGAGAGTAACAAGAAAAAAAAAATAGTAATTTCACTTGCACAAATTTACGTTACGGAGAATCAAGGGATCTCTCCATTCTCCATTATTTGATAAAAGTAATTTCTTTTCCGACTAAAACACCAACTTAAAAAGATAGAGGAAACTACCTATACACAAGAAGTCTTTTTTTTATATGTACTTAACATTATAAGACTATGTCATGTCTCTAAAGACTATATACCTAGAAGTCTATATGTATCTGTTCTTGCTGAAGAAAATAGCACTACCATCATGATCATCAGTAGTATAGTAAAAGCAGCGGCAGTTGTAGCAGCTCTCTTCTTTCTCTCCCTCTTCTCACAAATAAGGTACACAAGAAGAGGAAGAAGACAAGTAAGCTAAAGCAATTTGTAATCTAGCAGCTTGAACAGAATACGCAATTACGTCGTAGTCAGTCCGGATAGTTTTTTTTTCTTTCGTTTTCTACCGCCGCTACTACTACTACTACCATCACCACTAGCGTCCTCATTTTCCTTCCTTCCTATCATTGTGCCCCTCTGTCTAATTTTTAGGATGGGATGCTTTCATTCTCCCACCTACATAAAATGTATACTATACTGCTATTATTACTATACTTAATTTGTCTTATACCTATAATGCATGTACATACATACATATGTTTACCAGCTTTAGCGCATCTCTTTATTAGGAAAAAAAGGAAGCAAAGTTAGTTTAGCTGAGAGAGAGAAAGAAGAAGACCTCCTTGAGCAATCTAATTAATAATAGAACGTTTACTTTTACTGCTAGTGTGGTGGTGGTGGTGGTGCCGGTGCCACCACTTCTTTCTTTTAGCCTTTCTCTTTACACCGTATATAGTTTTTGTGTGTGTAGTTTTCACTAATAAAGGTGCATTGCTCCCTCCTACTCTGCCACTTTTACTTCATTTCACTCCTCCCTCTCCTCGTCTCATTTTTTCTTTTCTTCTCATCTTCATTTTCCACCTTGAAAACCTTTTTAATGCTTACAGTAGTAGTATAGCAGGTAAAGTGAATATGTGTCTGTCTGTTGTACACCAGCTAACTCGATTCACCTGTTCATTTATTATGTTCTCATTTTATAGTAGCCAACAACATTTACCAACTCATTTTCTTAGAGATGGCGCATTTTACATACCTTATTTCATTTCCTTTTGTAGATTTTTTGTTACATTAGCTCCTTTTGCAGATTCTTCTCCTTTGAACTTAGTCGTACATGTCCGCATGCTAAATGCCTAAACTTTTTATTGCTTTGCATTGACTCCATCTCGAGTTGCTGTTGGTTGAACATCTTTGAGAAAATTAGATGGGGAAATAACAAACAACATTTTCTTGTCTGTTGCCTCAATCCCATTTTCAGCTGCTGTCTTTTTTGTTTGTTTCCTCTGGTTTGCTGCTGTAAAGAAATAAGAAAAAAACGCCAGTCAATATGATTCTTCAGCAGCAGTAATAGTAGTGTAAAAGGGCACTTTCTAACATGAGCCAGAAGAAGCTTCAAGCCATAATGATACGCACACAGTCGAATTAGCTAAATAGACCTTTCTGTTTTTCTCGCTCCGTTCTCTCTCTCTCTCTCTCTCTCTTTGTTGAAGAGAGGGAAAATAAAGAGAAAAAAAGTTTAATGTCTTTTAACGTTATTTCTCCACTCTACTTTTCTTCTTCTTTGACTACCATACAGAAAATGATCGTTAAAAAAACGAAAAAAGAGGGGATATGAGTGCACACTGTACATTTAAAATGTTAAAATGGGAAAAGGCCAGAAAGAAGATGGAATGAGAGCGAGAAAAAAAAGCAGTGTAATAATAGTAATAAAAACTAACACACACACACACATACATATTATATTTACACACGATATTTTGGCCAAAAAAATAGGAAAAAGTCAAGTTCTGGTCGTCTTTCGTTTTTACTAGTTATTATTACAACGAACGACTCCTTATTCTTCATCTTCATCATCATCATCATTTTCATGGGATTTCATTGCCAAACTAATATAGCTTGGATATCTCATGTACAAAACATTATTACATTATATTATAACGGGCTGGTTCCACTGCTGCCACTTACAATTTTTTTTACCACTGTTGTACAGTACCCTTCTAATAGCAATGCCTAATAATGCTGCTGCTGCAGCCACGTACTACTACCACTACTCCCCTCTCATCATCATAATCATGCTTCCCTTTCTCTCTCTCTCTGCTTTTGTATCATTGCCAAGAGAATTGAAGTTATGCTCATGAGAATTCAGTAATTGCTAGAGAGCGAATTCATATCAGCCATTAATTTCGCTCATAATATTAAACCATTTTCCCTTCTTATTTTTCTTCTTCATAATAGCATTATCAAGTCAAGAAAAGAAAAAAAATATATACCCTTTTCCTTGTTTGCTCTGCTATCCTTCTGCAACTCAAGTCTAGAAAAAAATTTGTGAGAAAAAAACATATATATTTCCAAGTCGCGTTTTTTTCTTGTATGATTCAGTACACTTTTCCTTTTTAACAGCAAACTAAACAAACACTTATTACTGTCGAGCCAAGCCAAATCTAGAGAGAGAGAGCACAAGACTATTAATGCATAATATTTTTGTAGATATTTTTTATATGAAAAAGCTTCGTCTGCTTAGTTATTGTTAGTTGTCGGAGCGTGCATACTTATGTATGTGTTATTATTATTATGCCGTGTCGGTCCGTTACACATTTTTGTAGAGAAGAAATCTTGTGTGTATTATGCTTCGTGTGCATACAGCAATCATAATGATAATGACTATGATAATAATAATGGGGCAAGGAAAAATGGATTATAAATGTAGCAAGCAGTTTGAGCGAGAAAAATAAGAAGCTAGGAAAAAAAGGGTAGGTGCCTGTGCGAACATTATAGCATTACATCACATTAAGCAAGGGTATTATAATGTTCTGAAAAAAATAGAATAGGGCATCATTACTGTTGTTACTACTATTATTACTATACTGTACATTTTTTTTCTATGCACAATACACAGGAATACGGGTAAACACACAGGATTCTTGGTTTTCCTTCCATTCTTCCGAGGTTTCATCGACAATCTATTTGCATAAGGTATACACAAGATTTCCACACACTGGAACAGTTTTTTTTTATTATTTGCTGTAATGCCATTATGTTTTGTACAAGTGAACAAGCAGAAATAAATGAATAAATTAAACAGTTTTGTTTGCCGGAGACATAGGCTACAAGCAGTGGCAGAGAAATGAAGGAAACCCGCTGATGATGATGATACCGCTACGACGACGAAGACGACGGTGTGTATAATTTTATTACATCGCTTGCGGAATGCCAAAGGCCTGGAGAAAATTACAAGGAAGGAGGAGAAAAAAAGGCTATGAGTTTTTCTTACTGCTTTCCTGAAGGAAGAAAGAATCATAATGTTAATTCGGGTGGCTGGCAAAATTAATATGAGCTGTGGCTTTATGACATTAATAACTTTTTATGAGGATGACGTGCAGGATGGAGAAGGAAGGAAGAAAAAAAAATATTCTAATTTATATAACTCATCATTTTACGTACGTACCCACTACTGCTTCCCACACAGTCAGTCACTATGTTTTTGTTTGTAATGTACATTATGCCAAGTAAGTAGTTTGGGATTAAGGGGAGACTAAAAAAGTGAAGAATTTTGTGGAGAGCGAGGGAAACATTATGCAAGTTTCACTCTGTTCCACACTCCAGGAAAAATTTCATTTGGCTTAATCATTCTTAATTTCATTAGTCCGCACATAGGCATGATGATGAGAGGCATTTTGGAAATGGCAACAATTTTCTTTTCCTTTCCCTTCCCTGCGGTTGTGTAGCCTACACACACCCTGATGCTTTTGCGCAATATGGTGAATCTATTAAATTCATTATTGGATATACTCTTTCGTAACAGGGAAAACTAAACGACATGACACAATCATAATGATTATGACTATGATAGTAGTATGCTCTGTGATGTCGTCGTTTTTTTTTCTTCTTTCATAACCTTATAATGTTTTTTGTTGCTGTTATTTGGCAGTGTGGCGACAATGTTGTAGATGCCGCATGATGACACACACAAAAGCAATTTCATTAGAATATATCATCATTAAAGTTTTTAATCAAAATTTTTTCGCTAGCAGAAACATTCCGTACACTACAAAATTTGGCTTTCTCCTTTAGAAATAATGATAAGCCATACAGGGAAATATGTTATTTGTATGTTTTTCAGTTGCTTCTTGTCAGGCTATGATTCGTTTACGTGAAGATTAGGTTTTTTCTTTTAATAGGTAATAAGTGGTAATAGTGAAGTAAACGTAGAATATACTAATGCTGCTAATAATAATGCATGTACTTACTATTCAGGAGTGGGATGCTTCATCTCTCCACTACTCTCTACCACTTTTTTCATTATAATTTCTTTACAAGTTCGTTATCATTCCAGAAATCTGGAGCAATGATACCTAGGAGCTAGATACATTAAAAAATATTACTATCTTAGCAAGGAGAGCGAGATCAAAAATAGAGCTGTGTGGTGTAGGTAGATATTCAAATATGCGAAAAAGAATAATTTATGTTGCTCCTATTCCTGCACTGCCACCATGTCACTTATTATTACAATGTCAGATGAAAACACTTTAAAAGTTCAAAGGCACGCATAAATAGTTTTTTTAAAAAGAGACCTAACAATACTTTTACATAGCATAGCATAACAAAGTATTATTTTCCTATGTTAATAAAAGACAAAATAGTTTACTTTCTACAGTTAAAGCCGACAATATTGTTTACTAGTTATTGAGGTAAGAGTAACACGTTTTAATTTTTTACTTGATATCTTTCTGAATTCATTCTTTTTCATTCTTCTTGAATCTCAATCTGTCTCCTTCCTAGGTACACTTGAATTCATCTTGCATTAGAGGAACAGATTGAGAGTTTGGCATCAAAACACATAATGCAATAATTGTTGTTGAACTACAAATAATCGTCATACTTTTGTTATGCTAAAAAAATAATATGCATACGACTTTGTATAAATGTACATATATAAACTAATAAAAGTATACCCATGTACAATTTTATTTAAAAGAATTCAAAATCCCGGCGAATCAAACTACAGCATATATATAACGTATAGTCATTGCCTTTTGCATTCAGCTTAATTCACCATAAGATTTGTAGCAATGTGTTTATTTGTTTTCTTTCGCTGGTTAAGACGTGAGCATGATAGTAGCAACAGAAAAAAGAAAAGAAACGTAGCCTGAATTAGTTGTTTTGAAGCGATTGAAAAAGAAATGAGCAAAAGCTGCTACACAGGGTCATTTCCGGATTTAATGTGTTCTCTGTTCTATCAAGTGAAGCGGCCAAATAATAAGTTCATGCTGTTCATGTGCCACTGCCACCATCACCACTAGTCATTTTAGTCAGTTGCAACCACTACTCTGAAAAAAATAGCACGGGGAAGTTACATTTTATAGCTTATATATATAAGCTAAAATATGTACAAACTTTAGTTGTATGTACTTCTATACATACCATCTTTATTATTATCAAAATCAAGGTACATGAAGAAAAAGTTATTATTTCTCCAGTTC
>JAHZMZ010004632.1:0-15079 GCA_027743805.1 Lepidocyrtoides sp. E14
TGCCATTTTTTAGGCGAAAAAAATGGGCAATTGATTATGGCTCCAATGCTTTCATTTTTGCTTATATGTTTCTTACTCTTTTATCATGTAAATTTGCAGATCCAAGTAGAAAGCCAATTTCTTACAGGCTTTTAGAAGAGGGAAGTGGCCAGTTTGTGTTAGAATTTACTCCATCAGAAGTCGGCACACACTTTATTGATGTCGTCGTGGCCGGAAGACGAATGTCTTCTGTGGCAAAGGTGTACAACTCGTCGTTGATTCGGGTTCTCGATGTAACCCCGGGTGTTGTTGGACAGACATCACAATTTAAAGGTACTTAAATACTACCGCTGTGTTGTATCTTCATTACACAGCCAAAATTAAGCTAAGGTACAACCAATAAACATTCATCCATCATCATCATCATCATAAATTGGTCCCTATTCACTCTACACAGTTGACGCAAAGGACGCAGGAGAGGGGCAACTTGAAATTTCAATAAATGATGGCGAACTTCCCAACCAAGTTCGTGTTCTGGGCGGAGGCTGCTGTCTTGTTTCATTCACTCCTGAGCAGGCCAAGCCTCATTCAATTGACATAAAATTTAATGGGGAAACAATTCCCGGGTGTCCCATAGTTTGTCAAGTTGCTGATACGAGACAAGTTGCCGTATCTTTATCTGGTCTTGAACTTATCCCAGTCCATAAAGTATCAAGATTCCACATTGGGGTGGACGGCTCAAGCTCAGCAGAACTTGCCGTATCGGTTAAAGGATCAAGTGGGGATTTACCTGTTAAAGTTTCTGGCTCGGTTCGTTCAGGGTTTACGGCTGAATTCACACCAGTTGAGGTTGGACCTCACTCTATTACAGTTCACCATAATGGAGTTCCTGCCCCTGGAACTCCATTTATCGCCAAGGCGTATGATGCAAAACGGGTTTATGTTAGTCCAGTACCGAGAGGAGCGCTAGGAAGAAGCATACAATTTACAGTTGATGCCTCGCAGGCGGGTGAAGGAAATCTAGAAATTACGATAGGAGCTAAAGGAAGAAATGTGCCTACACAAGTACATCCTCAAGGTATGATCATACATGCAAAAACTTTCACTGGATTGTGGAAGGGATGCCAACTTCTACTTGACAATAATTGCTAGTTTTTTCAATTATGTATCTACATTGATTTTTTACATTATTAGGAGGAGCACGCTTCAACGTCTCTTTTGTGCCATTAGAACCCGTGGATCACACGGTCACTGTAACATTCAACAAAGAACCTGTTCCGGGTCAGTACATACATTAATATTTTTTTGAATCTTTGCAATTTTTTCAAACAATCTTGTAGCTCTGTTTGTTAGCAAGACCTACCAAAAGTCAAGCGGGTTAATGGTTATTTCCGTGCTTAAAACCGGTCATTTCATGAATTCTTAATAATAATTACGGTGGTTTCTGCTACCTTTTATTCTCTACCACCACTCAACAAAAACAGTATAAGAATAAGCAAGCATAAAAATTAACTTTTGTATGACTTGGCAAATGCCATTTTGTCTTGATGACGATGCAGGTTCCCCATTCGTCGCCACAGTGTCAGCAGACCCTGGTCAGGTTGTGGTAACGGGACCAAGTTTGGCAGCTACTCCGGTTGGTAAAACTGCTCACTTCACGCTGAACAACGTACACAGCGCTTTAGACGATGTGGAGGTTGCTGTAGAAGGTACGTTTTCCTTTGAAATGCCTACGCGTAGTAGCCACAATATATTTTATTCATCTTGTCATGTATTGAATTTTCAACCACACATATAATATTACATATACGATCAGTTTTTATCAACGTCTTGTAATCATTTTTTCACACGATTTGCAATTTGTGGTGGTATTAATGCTGATGTTAGTTGCATGAGGATAATGATGAATGCTTTACTTAAACAAGCATGTTAAAGTACGGCTGAACAAAAAGAGCTTTGTAAACTTTATACCTATGCAAAAATATGTAAGTTATTTTTCAAATATTATACGCTTTTTGTAAAACAACTTCTTTGCCTAACAAAAAATAACTAATACCAATAAATGGGTTTTTGCTCTTGTCAAGCTGGTGCACTATAGAGAACTATGATGGGCAATTGCAGTAATTTTAATGTTCACAACAATAATTGCACATTTAAATAACAAGGTGTGGCCCACATAACTCAAAGTTCTACTACACGTTTAAATGGCATCTGCAAGTGTCATTTTTTCTTTTTCACTTGTGTTACAAATCTTTGTCTTTTTTTCCTTTCATTCTCTAACACTGTCCCCCACTTTCCTCGAATAGGTATTTCTTTATTTAGCCTTGTGAAATTACATTAATGCATTGCAAAAAACACATAATATCTATAAATCTACTAAGACCAAATGAAACTAAAATTACAAATAGCAAAGAGGAAACTGATAACCTGTAAATGATTACTCATATAATTAATCTAAATAACCCATATTGATCATCGATTCCTGAATATGATATCATTTCCTTGCCCTTTATAATAATTCTTTCTTGATTCATTCGTTCCGTTCTTTTATTTTATTTTATATTTTTAAACAACTAATTGATCTAATAAAACGTAGCAAAGAAGCGACTCCCAGAGTAAACATAACGTAATCTTATCGTTACATGATTTGTATTTTACTAGAGCTTCCGTACTACCTTTTAATAATTATTTTATTTTTGTCGTCTGTAACATAATAATGGAAAAGTAACAATAAAGTCATATTGCGTATTTATGTTTTTGTTGTTGTAGAAAGAACATGATGAGTGCTACTATAATATGCAAACTTGTAACAATATTATAATATGATACAACAACAACAATAATAATTCAACAATACAATGCTACTATTGTGTTTCTCTATATTTTCTGTTTTCCCACAGGACGTCACACCTCTTCTTCTTCAACTTTCCATTACAGAGATAGACGATACTAAAAAAATTAGTTATGATTATTACATACCTGTTGTACCTATATCTACCTACCTTATGTATATCTTCATATTATAAGTATTTTTCGTTTGATCATCCGCCCACACTTTTTTATTCACTCTGAAACTTTTCTCATTTTTTCTTTAACTCTTCTTATTTTACTCAACTATACTACCATACCACTCCACATACACTACACACACACCTTTTCCTCCTTCTGTAGCGGTTTACTTATTACAAATGCAAAAAAAAAATATTATGTGTTAATTATACTCGTTTTGCATTTTTTGAAGAAGAAAAAGTTTCACAAGCAAAACAAACATTTCAAAAAAACATTTAATGCCTTCCTTTATGTAATCTAGAGAATTTAAAAAATATTTCTTTCTATTACCACTAATATATTATTGTTCGAGGTTAAATAACAATTAATTAGTAATACTCACCTAGAACCAGCAATATTAGTTTCTTCTTTACCACTAGCTACAAATTGCATATATATGCATACCTAATTAGTTATTGAATGTGTTTCCAAATTTTTTTTATAAATGCCTTTTATGGTTTAAAAAGAGTTTAACACTAGTATGTACATACCTCTGATAATACATAATTTAGTATTATGGTATGTAACGCTTCACCGCAAACACTGACTTCAATCATTTTAATATTATTACGTTATAGTTCAAAAATGTATTACAGTGAGTGCTCATCACACACTGATTTTGACGTCTGAGTTTGAGTAACTTTCACTCACTAACCCCTCTTCTCCATTGCATGCTGAGAAGATACATGATATGCATGTTATTAAAAAATAGACATAAATAATTTTTAATTAAATAATGAATATAATGTTGCAGAGCTTTTAGTTCTATTTCAATAGTCGTTATTGTGGATGAATGCACGATGCACGCTTGTTTTTAATCAAAAATAATAATATTATTATTATAGTACGAAATGATTGAGATAGATATATGTGCATGGCATGATAACTTTTATGTTGCTTTTTTATTTTATTTTACTTATCATTTAACTTGCGTTTCATTAAACAGTAGTAATAGTAGTGGCAAAATATTGAGTGCATGATTTGATTGGATAAAAAAAAATTAGCTGTGATTTCGTCTGCGTAATGGAATGATACAAAAACTGTGTCATACAAAAATTTTGTTGGATATTAACATGCATGAATTTGCTGGGTGCAAAAATTCATATGGGAGAAGCTAGTTTTATTTTATAAAAGTTTAGTGATTATAGCAAAATTGGTCGCAGGGTTGAAATGATTATTAAAAAAATGAAGGAGCAAAGGGAGGTCAGAGTCAGAGAGGAGGCCTGACCATAAAAAATTGCATAATAAAGTAGTAAAAATATGACAACTGATGAATAATATTTAATTTTAATTTATAAAATTAGTCAGTCCAGTTCGGCCGGTTAGTAAACTTTTATTATAATCATAACAAAAAAAAATCTTTTCAAATATTTCTCGTTTAAAAATAATACAAATTAAAATAACCCTTTTACTAGAAAAAAATGGTAGAGCTGAAAGGATCAGCAGAGATACTCTTTTAACTAAACGTTTAAGGAATTTTAAAACATTTACATACATTTCAATTAATTATGAAGAAATTAATAACAAATAAAAACACAATAATACACACAGGAAAAGTGGGCAAATTGTACTACTCATAAAATGATTGTACTTTTTGGCTTTCTCCATCTTATTTCAAGAAATGTATCTGATTCCGTTTTAAAAACTAATAATAGTAAATAAATGTGTACTGAAAAAACTGTTTGAAATTTCCATGAATTTATTGAAAACATTAGTAGGGAAGCCCGTTCTCAATTCATATTATATTCTTTGTACATGTTTCTAGTTACTTACACACGACTTTTCTAAAGTGTACGAAAACCAATACAGTTTTTATCTTCGAGTAGTATCAGATGACCCCAAGTCGTTACCAAACTGTACCAAACAACAAACTAACCTACCGAAATCGACTGAACTGCTAGTTTATCGCAAAAAAAATTAGATCAGAGGTGTTCGTAAATGAAGACTGACTGTATAACGACTTTATGACAATGTTGTTGGACTCTTGTTATTTTAACGCACACTTTAGGACCAGGATCCGCACCGATTCCTGCTCAAGTACTGGAAAAAGCCAAGAACACGTTTGGTGTTGAGTTTACCCCACGCATACCTGGTGAACACAGAATTTCTGTTTTACTCAAAGGAACGCCTGTACCAGGTAGTTAGACATATTACTACAGTATGAAGCATGCAAGCTACACGTAATGTCGTCTGGATCCATTTTATACGGCTAATTAAAACGGTAATGTTTGTGTTTCAGGCTCACCGTTTTCATGTAAAGTTTATGACGTGGGTGCAATCAAGGTCAGAGATACAGAAAGGGGAATCGTTGGAAAGCCAGTTACTTTCTTGGGTAGGTGTTTTACATACTGATTTTGGAAAAAATGTAAATATTTAATCTGCAATTTCCTCATAATGGTATGATTAAAAGAGGTATGTTAATGATTATTTAATTCAGTGGAAACATCAAAAGCTGGTCCAGGAAATTTGGAAGTTACAGTTAATGGAGGCCAAGTTCCAACATCAGCTCAAGCGCAAGGGAGTCACACATATGCCATATCCTTCACTCCGAAAGAAGCAAAACCTCACATGATAGAACTAAGATTCAATTCTGAAGACATTCCAGGTATGTAACAAAGCCTGTGTGGCTGTATGTCACAACGTTTCATAATGAATACCAAGTCACTCTACTGCCATAACTCATTGCAGGGAGTCCTTTCAAGTGTGAAGTTGTCGACGCGTCAAAAGTTAACATTTCTGGAGAGGGACTGGAGAAAATTCCAGTAGGACGTCGTGCAACTTTCATGATTGAGCCAGAAGTAAGCTTAGGAACACCGGAAGTCAAGATTACTGGTCCTCTTAAGAAAATTGTGCACTCTTCCATTCAAATGCCATCAGATAATCGCTATTTAGTTGAATATGTTCCTATCGACGTAGGTATGTAGTATAATTTCAAATACGCGGTGGAAACATTGCCGATATAACTTTGCTTCACTTTGACCATTAGTCTTTGAGCTACTACCGCTAGTATGTATTTACATGAGAGTATTTTGGCACATGTAATAATTATTTACAGGTGATCACACAGTGGAAGTTTCCCTTGGTGGTGTTGCTGTTCCAGGAAGTCCATTTCTAGTAAAAGCTTATGACGCAAGTAAAGTTCGGGTTACCGACATTAGTCCGGGTTTCCGAGGAAAGCCTGTTTATTTTGCAATCGATGCTTCTGGTGGTGGTGCAGGAAACTTGGAGATAATTGTATCCGTTGGTGGAAGAAATGTACCCAATTATGTGCAAGCCGAGGGAAATGCCAAATTTCGAGTAAACTTTAGACCACAAGAAGCAGCTCCACACATGATATCAGTTCGATTTAATGGTGAAGCCGTGCCCGGCTCCCCATTTACGTGCAAGGTAACTGATACGGAAAAAGTTTTAGTATCTGGAAATGCCCTCAAGTCTGCTGCTGCTAATCAACCTGCCACCATCACCATTGATCCGCAAGGTGAGTTTTAGAGAAAAACCATTCAGTTTTACTGTCCAAGTTTGCATCCAGTTTGACCCAGATAAAACTTTTTATATTGTACTCATTGTCCTTGTTGTAATTTCATGAATTTATAGGCGCCGAGGTTTCGTCTTGTAACGTTTTAGTTCTGAGTCCATCAGCTATTCATCTGCCCATAAATCTAACTGGCTCCCTCCCAGAAAAAATTCAAGCTACTTTCACACCAACAGAAGTTGGCCCACATTCCATTTCAATAAACTTGGATGGCGAGCCTGTTGCCGGAAGTCCATTTAGTTGCAATGTATACAATGCTGGTAGGGTGAAAATAGCTGGACTTAAGGATGGCCATGTAGGAGATCCAATAACTTTCACAGTTGATGCATCAGCCGCTGGAGAAGGTACGCTTGAGCTTGTTGTTACCACCGGGAAACAATCATTAAGAGCGGAGGTTACAGCACGAAGCAGAGGTCTCTATGATGTCACCTTTATTCCTCAAGAGGCAACTACACATTTTGTCAATATTACTTTTAATGATGTGGACGTACCGGGCTCTCCATTTGAATGTGCCATAGAAGAGTCATACTCCACAATAAACGGGGTATCTGGACTGGAGTTGGAGAGTATTAGTGACAGCTCAATGATTCAACAGGGCATCGTTGCGTCTGGCTTGGAAGCAGTCATTGCTGGAACAACAGCATTTATTGACTTGGAAAAGAGAGGACCTGAGAATCCCGAAGTTAATGTTGTAGGTCCAGATGGAACAAATACAATCAGAGTACGAACAAGAGCTCTTCAGTCAGGCTATATGAGAGCTGAATTTACTCCAGATCGGGTTGGCATTTATGAAATTGCCGTGAGTGAGGGTTCCAAGGCCTTGCTTTTACCACAACCATTGAAAGCTAGAGTGTTTGACCCACTTTTGGTTCGTATACGAGAGAAAACAGAGACGGCAGTTTTAGGACAAGATTTTTCCTTCAAAGTAGATATTTCAAGATCCGGTCTTGATGTAGAATCTGATGATGCAATCGATGTTAAAATCAAAACAGGCTTGGGTGATGTCCGTTGTAATAGAAGAAACATGGGAAACGGAGTATTCTTAATCAATTTCAAACCCGTTCTTCCACTTACTCACAGAGTTCATGTTTTGTGTCATGGATTCAATGCAAAAGGATGCCCCTTTGATTTGCTTGTCACCGACAGTGGTGTTCATTCCAAGGACACTGTTGCGTCAGGTCCTGGCCTCTATTTGGCAAGGTGTAGTCGCTCCGCAGGATTCACAATTTTAACAAAGGGATCTTCTGGAAGAGATTTTGATGTTGTTGTGAGTGGTCCAGGAGGAGTTGCAGTTCCAGTACGCTGTTATCAGCAGCGTGATGGGAACCTGCGTGCAGAATTCACTCCTAATGTTCCAGGAGTACATGAAGTAGCAGTATACCACAGGAGTAAAATGGTCAAAAACTCTCCATTTGTGTGCCATGTATATGATCCACAAAAGGTACTTATTGGATCCATTCCTACTGCGCTTACAGTTGGGCAGTCAATCATCTTGCCTGTTGACGTTTCCCAAGCTGGGGATGCGCTACTAGAAAGTGATGTAACCGGACCAGAAGGACTTCCAAAACCACTGTTTCCATATAGTGATGATAAGCACGGGGAGAATGTTTTAAGATTTACGCCAAAACGACCTGGAAAATACAAAATCATGTTGAATTACGGAGGTGAGCCAGTTCCAGGTTGCCCCATTGTTATTCAGGCAGAAGAAGCCGGAGCAGCCAAAGCAGATGGTGCAGCCAAAACTGCTCATGTTGGTTTACCTGCAATATTCCATATATTTGGACCTGGTTTACCAGGTGTGCCTTCGGTAACTGTCGAAGGACCTGAATCTGTTGCCAAATGTGAGGTGAAGCGTGTTTCTGGAGAAAAAGACTCTGGACACTTCCAAGCTACTTACGTGCCTACCGAGGTGGGTGTTTTTGACGTGAGAGTGACATGGGCAGGAATTGAGGTACTTTTTTTTGCTTTTACTTTACCATTTTTTTATCATTTACCGTTTGGCGTTCGGTCATTGGGTACACAGTATATATGTGTGTTGGTGCCAAAGAGGATGCTTCAAATCGCTTGGTTTTCCTTTTGCAGATTCCTGGCTCCCCCTTCCATCCCCGTGTGGTTGATGGATCAAAGTTGCGGGTTATTGGAGGATGGGACGCGCATTGCAGCACCAGTACAAATGACGATCCCCTCGCTGATCAAGCTATCCAGTTGGCCATCGGAGAGGAGAGAAAGATTGCTTTTAATACAGTAGACGCAGGTCCGGGAACTTTGGAGGCATCCGTGGAACCCCTCAATAGCATGGAAGGAGATGTAATCGACTTTGCCCGGATTGAAACTGGGTTAGCCAGTAGATGCAAGTTGGTACTTACTCCTACAAAGTCTGGAGAGTATTTCCTAAACTTGAAATGGGGTCATTTTGATGTCGAGAGTGCACCCAAAAGGATTGTTGTGCATTCTGCACCTGCTGGGTATGTGTCCTACTTCTTTCAACTCTCATACTTTCAACTTGATTTATCTACCTTTTCAGCTCATATTAAATCAATTATTCCTTTTTTAGGGAGTATGATGGTCCTGTAGTATTAAGCGGAGCGGGTTTAGTATCTGCTCGTTGTGGCGAGGAGGCCTACTTTACGATTGATGCTTCACAAGCTGGTCTTGGTCCAGCACAAGTCTCCCTTCACAGTTCTGATGTTGATGTGCCTGTCACAGTTCAGCCTGTCGGTGGCGGAGTGTACAAAGCCGTGTACGTTCCGAGAATCCCTGGTAGTTACCAGTTGAATGTTACATGGGGCGGAAAGCCAGTGCCAAATTGTCCTATGACAGTAAATATTGGAGCGATCGGGGACTCTTCTAAGACGATTCATTTGAAATTTTTTTCTGTTTAAAGCATACAAAGCTCGAATTGATCATTTTGAACCAATTTTTTTTAGCAAGGAACATCACCTGGTCCAACACAATCGGAATTTTATGGCTCTACAAACTTTTCAATGGGGCAAATGTCTTGGCGAGGATCACAGGCTCAACTTTAAATATAATGCATAACGTACGAGATTCAATTCACAGATGTCAAAACACTAAAGTATTCAACATCTTAGTATAGTTTAGATATTAGTATATTAAAAAGTGCTTCTTTCCAGTTATTCTATTTTTGTAAATACATATAGTTTATCCTCTTTGAATTACTTGTTTTCATCGTGTTAGTTGCTTTTCTTTCTGAGGATTTAAATTTTCATTCAGCAATCGAAAGTATTTTATTTATTATACTGTGTTATATGTCGTCGTGCTCAGAGTTAACTCACGTGCAAAACATGTAATGATTCAAGGAAATAAAATATGTAAGTATAAAGTATATTATAACAATAATATTATTTAATTTTTCTACGAAAGTTGATTATATTATCAAGAGTATAATAATTATGATATATTAAATCTAACATTTAAGTGTGTGAACAAACAATATAATTGTTTTAATTAGCATGAGTAACATAATATACGCAATTACTCTTATAATGACTATTTTTTTTTTGTTAGAAATTAACCAGGTATACATTAAGTTTATATGCTGTTATTAAATTGTTAATCATCATTACGTACGTTGTTGTTACATTTTAGTTAGAAGCATCCATAAAAGTACACATATCTAACTAAGGTAGATATAGATAATTTGATGTCTACATGTTAAACTACTATCAATGTCAAAAACAGTCTTAATGAAATGGTGGCAATAAAGAAAATGAAAGTATATTCAAGCGAAATAAAGGACTACTTATTGAAAGATTCGATATGGTATGTACTACAATTTTATTTTCATCAGTTAATCAAAGGTTGAAGATTTATTAGAAGCGCTTTTTTCTCACTTTATTTTTTATACTGGCCAAACTTGTGAGCACAGAGACATATAAAATAAAAGAAAATAACAACAATAATTGTCTCTCAACAGAGTTTAAGCTACAAAATACTTTAACTATTAGAAATACGTACAAATTTTATTTACCTCAAAACGTGGAGGTTACAACATGAGACAGACCGAAATTAAGTAGTAATTTGTGAAATGCTTACCAGTCTCGAGTAATTGTCATATTTATGTAGGTAGGTATACACTTATATTTATTTTCATTTCACAAAGGATAACAATTTATCTAAATGCAAGTTGGGCAATAATAATGGTTTCAGAATGATTATGTTTCGTTTGTATGGAATATCATAACAGATTTACATTCATACCGCACGGAAATTCAAAGTTTTTTTTTACATCTGCGACATTATTATAAAATGTACGTTTTAAAGTTGGTTTATATACTGGAGAGATTGCTGCTACTACATAGTATTACTCTAGATTCTAGTACAGCTACTAAATTTACCGTTACTACTATACTTTTTAAGCAGTCCATACAGTCTTTGCATTTACTTTAATGAATAGTAGTTAACATTGTATGTATTTTATAGTGACACATGTTTTAATACTTTTCATTTTTCTAACATCTGAAGAACATTTTTACTTTCCCTTTTCTTCTCCATCCTCACTCTTGATTACTCGTTCACAGGTTTACTTGGCATGTACACATTACATAAATTAATATGTAGAATAAATTTGTAACAATTACTTATCATGTAATATGTAAGTAAGTAGAATATCATCGATAAATAATTTTCAACATTGCGTAGTTTTGCTGATTCTGATAATTACACGTTTTTTTTACAGAAATTTGTATTTTTTGCATGCGAACTGCATAGCCGGTTTTGTTATATTTTTGGTGTAAACATACTGGCGTTTGTTAACATTAATTAATTATTACAAAAATGGGTTTAAAGACAAACACTTAATAGTACTATTTAAATCCTTTCTGGATTCCTGGCGTGTAACCCACTGCGGGGTTTTTTGTAATATGTTTCATATTATTTTGCAGTCTAACTAAAGTATGTAGGTAAATACCATCTTATAGGTATGTATCTAATACAAAGGTATGTACTGCCTTGGACCAAGGTCCGAGGTCCTTGGTACAACTTGATTTTAGTCAAACTAAAAACATACTACTTGAATTCCTTCCCTTCCAATGCATGGATCCATTCACCCTTCTCCTCAACCTCAACTCTAATACAAGGAGTTCATTACAATAACAACAACAACCTTTCACCACACGTCATTCTTCTACTCACATCCAGTAGGCATTGATCTAAGTTTGAGGAGTGAGTGTCTTCCTACCCCGACGCTTAACTGTAGTGACACATTGAGGACAGTACCACTTTCCCTGTAATTTAAAGAGCAACACTGGCTTTATAACGACGTTTATTTACATGTAACTTCCCCATGATCGTTTTCGCGAAATCAAAAATTACCTTGGGAGAAGTTTGAATACCCACACATCCGTAATGGAACCACTCAATAGGACAATCGGGATTGTCACAGGCTACCTATTAAGACCAACATCAAAAGAATAATGGGAAATTTAGTACACGATTGAAATAAAATTTTTAACCTAAAAAATCGTAATTGTTCAGCATACCATGGCTCCATAAGAAATTTCATTGCATAAGCAATAACGTGGCTCTGAGGGATCATAGGGCCAGATTTCGGGTTGATCACCGTTACTGGTGTCCAAATCTGTACCATTCTGTTCACCATCCGTTTTGATGTGCTGAGATTTTCTGCAAAAGTAATGCGCTTTGAAATTTTGACTGCATTGATTGTGAGTTTCTTATAATCTCTCCCGAAAATGAATTTATGCGTATGTACCTTTTATTTCTTTTGACCCCGTTTGCCCCAACTTCTTCTGTACCATTTATTTTAGCTAATCCATCAGTCTTCTTACGTTTGAGCTCCGAGTCTGTCATGTCCAAAGATAATCCCATAGCAGGATCATCCCCGTATAGATCATACTGTTGACCATTCATCTTCTACAAATTCAAAAATTGTTTAAACTCAAACGGGAAGCCTATCCTGATTCAAATAAAATTTATTTCTATCATCATTACCTTTTGTGCCGAAATTGTTTGTGCCAGTGCAGCTACAAGAGAGTTTGCTGCAAAGTCTAAATGATCACCGGTATAAGATGCGGTTGGAGTAGACGTGCCACTTGCAGTTTTAATTTTTCCATTCCCAAGTCGTTTTCGACCTCTTTTCTCAATTTTAATTCCAGTCAGGGGAGTTACGGGGAGGAGCCTGTTTTCCTTCTGTGAATTTTGACCCAAGTGCAAGTCCCTCTCTCTGGCGTCTTTGTTACCATTTTGATCCAGTTCTAGCGATCCTGTTTAAAACAACATTGCTTTTAAGCTAGCAGTCAAAATAAAACTGAATTTAATATTCTTTTTTATTCGTATTGCACCAACGTTTTTCAAGTATTTCAGTTATTCCAGCATTATCAGCCTCAAGTTCCATTTTGAACTTATAAAGGTCTTGGTCCAAACGTCGAATGTAGCGTTCCACAAGGTCATACATTTGGTTTGCCTGATGTACTTTTTCATCTTTAAAAAGCAAACACATGGAACATGTAATAGTTGATTCCATTGCTCCAAAAAATATCACATATTTTCAAAAATGTTAGAAACAAACACAAAAGTATCAATAGTACCAGCATCTTCGAGGACTTTATAGTATTCTTTTCTCATCGCCTCGTACACTTCCTCCCGCTCCGGAGGCCTAAGCTTTCTCGCGCTTCCAAAAAACTCCTTAACTTTTTCTTCAAGTTTGTCTGTCGCATCTGATACAAAGTATTGAATTGTGTATTATTTTTTTGCAAAGCTACATGCACTTTTACAAATAAAATAATGTTCCAGGATGAATGAGGTCTTACTTTGGACTTGTAAATCCAATTCACGAATTTCAGTGAATCTATCCTTGAGCTCCTGTGGAAGGTGCTCGATCACTGTAAATTATACGATATGAAATTTTTGTTATTTTCGTTTTCCAATGAAAATCATCCATCGGAAACTATGAAAGCTATCATAGTTTTTTAACATATTATTATGTGTTTTTCTGTTTTCATCCTCACTTTCAATATAATCCTCAAGGTACAGCATCTTGATTTTTCATCTGTTTCGAACAGTGTGTAATTTAGGAAATGTCCAAAATCAACGGCCAGGAGAAGAGCTATATATGATAAGATCAGTGAAGCTTTCGTTTCACTCTTGCTATATCGTAAATTATAGTACGTAATCCAGTCAGTAGTATGCGTGAAAACTTAGTCAGGATAACTTGACACATGCAACAGTTGCTTTTGAGAATATTTCAGCACACCCGAGCAGTTTTATAGGAGGATCAGCCCTTGGTTGACCTTCTATTCTGAACTGCACCAGAAACCTGCAATTAATTTTATCAATAGATATCAATGACACCAATTCCATCATCGTTTTCATACTTTCCATATGTCAACACCATAAAAGTCATTCTTTTGAGCTGATATCATCCATTCATTTACAGTTCAACAACATCGTGTATGTTTTGTGAATATAAAACTGGCAAGCTGTACTGTAGCCGTTGTATATTATGGAATACGGATAAGAGCAATTCACCGTATGGAAAATTGAGATAGAATGAATGACATCATAACATCATCATCTTCTTCATTCCAAAAAAAAATCCAAAAATTAGTCATTCATATGTAGTAAAAGTACATTAAATTCAGATACAATTATTATCTCCTTGTACGCAGCGGTAATAATAATGAATGGCATTTCTCTCGATTGGGAGATAATTTTCATATCGCTTTCTTTTTTTATTTTTATTATTAGTTAGTGCAAGTTATAATCACGAATAATTTGTTTGCGTTGCCTGCTGTATGTTTTTATACATGAGTTGGCAAAATGTTAATGGCAATTCAATTTAATGTTGGTAACACATACCGTAACTTGAGCAGTTAGGCAGAGATACCACTAATTGTGACAGCCCAAATTGAACAGCAGCTGCTGGTGCTGCAGCTGCGATAAAAGTTTAGCGTTGAGGGGATGGCTGCAGCACTCCTCCTCCTGCCTTCCTCTTCTGTCGTCTCCTTCTTCCTCCTCCTCACCAGTTTTAATGATGAGCTGCCTCCCTCTTGCAGTTGTATATTCTAATACAACATGCAATGAGTGATTTGCAGCTGTACAATTAACTTTTAGCTGCATTAAAACTCTTTATTTCTTTTCTTTTAATTTAGGTTTAATGTACCAATTATTTCGATTAGAATTAGCAGCAACCGCCGGTGTACTGGTCCATCTGGAATTTTGTGAAAAAATATACAACTAGTATAGCTTGTTGTGTAAGAAGTGGGCTGTGGTGTCTGTCTTTTGAACTTGATCCCTTTCAACTGGAAACCATCTTCACATGGGGATCCTGATGCGGGAAATAAAGTTTCTCTTATTTTCTGGCTAGCATAAAAAATTACCTACACACGCTATTCTGAATCTGATGTGTTTTTTATGTACCTATGCATAGGGTTGGCCGTATGTCCATGTCAATTTGACATTTGACATTTTTGACATTGACATATGTCAATGACACGCGTGTTGGTTTTTTTGACATTGACAAATTGACATGTCATTTTTTAT
>JAHZMZ010004633.1:0-17949 GCA_027743805.1 Lepidocyrtoides sp. E14
AGATACGGACATGGCGACAATAAAAAGGTACTTTATTACTGCGTCAATACCGAAAAAGACGAGGGCTTTGACAGAGATTTTCACTTGTATGAGCTGGAATGGACACCAGGTTAAATAAATATATTAATTATCGAACTGTTTAAAAATTTAATTACTATCTTCATATAATCCGATAATAACTTTGCTGAAAAAATTCCTCTATTTTTGTAGAAAAAATTACCCTAAAAATTGATGGAGAGGGTCTTGTAGGTGGTCCATATCCACGCCCGAGCATGTTCAAACTGTGGTCAAAAGGGAATAGAGTTGCGAATCCTTGGGAAAATGCAGAAAATCCTGCTTTAGCTCCGTTCGACAAAAGCGTACGTATTTAAAAGATATAATATTCCGCTAAAGCTATTCTGTTGGCTACTTTAATTCTGCTAATTATCTTTGTTTCAATTTTCGTTTATACAGTTTTATTTAACACTTGGAATGAATGTGGGTGGCGTCAGTGGCTACTTCAATGACGACTTTGACAACAAGCCATATGAAAAACCGTGGAACAACTCTGATCCAAATGTACTTAAACACATAATCCAACTTCACTTTTCTCGTTAAGTATTTTATTTTTAATTAACATTAAAATTATTAACGTTTAATATTTTCTCTTGAAAATGAATTGTAGGCAGCGAAAGCATTTTGGGATGCAAGGAATCTCTGGGAACCTTCCTGGTCAAATGACGGGTCCGCCATTCAAATAGATTTCATCCGATTGTACGCACTTAACGAAACTTTGGCCGATTGACTAGAGGAGAACCGTTCTACAGATAATGACATCAACAATACTACTGTTAACAATTATGGAGGAAGCAAGCATTATCATCATCACTTTCACCATTTACCACCACCATCAGTTAACAGTCAGTCAACTACATCTGCTACTCCAACAACTAATTTTGTGCAGCATTATCCGTGGGACGGTTCCGTATTTGATAGTGATAGTTTTGAGCAAGGTTCTGACGAATTAAGCTCATGGGATTGGGAATCATCATCGGAAACGGAAAGTGACCACCAACACCACCCTGAAAATACTACTACTAATCATCGTGGTCATGATAATACTAGCAGTAGTAACATTAATTCTACGGATGGAAAAAATGACACTTCAACTAAGCTAACGGCACTCGACGAGCTATTGCTAGAAACAGACATGGCCTGAAAATTAATGATAATAATTGTACCAGTTTAATTGAATAAGTTTAAGACCTTTGTATATTTAGCATAATTAAAATTATTTCGGAGGGACAAAATGTGATATTTTTATGATGACCTATTAATTTGCGTTTCCTTCCCTTTTTGACTTTTTATCGTAAACTTAATAAAATTTCTAGAATAGTTTAAAGCACCGAGATTACTTTCTTTCGTATTGCTGCGCGTTTTCCATTCAATTTTGGAGCTCCAGTCCAGAGGGACGGAAGACGGAGCGGAATGACTTTATTCGTTCAATCTCAGTTCCTCTAAGCAACTCAACTGAAGGATTTAGTTGGTTATTGAATAGTTAAAAATTATAAAAACTACAAAATCTCTAATTTTAGGCGCGGCAATCATTGGAAAGGCGACACTTTGACATTACTGGGACTTGGGACATTCTGAAGTGGCTTGTTAAAACTTTCGAATGAAATATTTAGGCTTTGGTGGTTTAGTGCCAGAAATTGTTTTCTTTAAAGATGTTGTTTCGACTGTCAGCATCTTTTCTCACTTCCTTTACAATTTTTATGGGAATTTTGCCATTTTTATTGGGGCCGACCCTTGGTAAGCGATTGTTTCAATCTGTCATATGGCTTACTTTTTTGGTTTTCTAACGACTGTGACGATTGATTGTTCGTTCATTGCCTTTTTTTCTGTGACATTTTTATAACAAGGTTTAAATTGTCATGTGTGCTCTGGTGTGGCATCCCCTCTTTGCGAGAAAGACCACTCAGGCACCAGCATACCATGTCCAAACAACAAAACCGTTTTTCCTCCTGGATTCAATGAAAACAGTGACTTTGTCTGCATGATAATGAAAACATTGAACTACGACTCTGGCAAAATTGACATCACCAAAGATTGTGTACTTGACGCCGGCTGGTTCGTCACCGGATTTGAGAGATCTGAAGTACTCACCTTGAAACCTGGACACTGCTACACGCACGATGAAACTGTCTACGAAAGACGAGCCATTTTTGACAAAGTGGTTATCTGCACTTGCACTGATGCTGATAACTGCAACAAGAATACGATACAGGGAGTAGGGAAAGAAAACTATGAGGAGTATTCCAACGGCAGGAAAAGCTCGGCAGCTGAAAAATCATTGACATCCTCACTTGGGCTCATACTGGCATTTATTTTTCAAAAAATGTTGACATCTTTTGTTACCTTATTTGTTGGCTTATCTTAATTTTAGTAGTAATAAACTTTACTCTGAATTTCATGGAAACAGCTGATCTTTGTCAATGTCGATAAGCCTCAAAAATAATTATTATCAATCTTATCTCATTTTGGTTTTCCCTCATTTTTGTGTAAAAAATTATTATTCTTTTCAACCTCAAAAGTCATGGACCACACCACTTTTGGAAGAACCTCCAGTCATGCCTCCAGTCAAGGAGCTGGCCGAGCCACCGGAGCTGGTGCGAGTCGTGATGATGACGATGACGTAATTGATAACACTTTATATGAACTAACTACTTTACAGGAATACATTGCACGAAAAGTGGAACCGGGTGATATTAACGCAATTAGGAATCTGCTTCGAGATGATGACTACAGCCATTTTCAGTTTGAAGATCCCGTCATTCTCTTGTATGGAAAAAATACTCAATTAATTAAAGAGGTTAAAGAAGTAACATGCAATTAATTTAATATTTTTTTCATTTCAGTGAAACATGCTGCTTCTCTTTGGCCGTATTTAACGTAATCGAATCAGATCTTCTAGTAGCGGCCGCCTTTTTCGATGACAAGCCTGCCAATCCTGACCTAATGAAGCTTTCAAAAAAATGGAGAACAAGTACCGACTGCAAGTCAATGGCAGCCATCAACACACTTCATATGAGATGCTTTGTCTGTAATCCGGAAGTTGCAGAGGATGTCTGTCTAACTGAAATCATAGCCCACACCTTCTCAGCGTCCATTCACATTGACTACATTGTCGTAGAAATGCCCACCTTATCCTTCACCGGATCCTATGCCTTTTCTCCTCTAGTAAAGGAACTGGAAATATCTACAGGGCACCATGAAAAGAGAAAAATTGTCGTTTACAAAAAGGATCTTTTGATGCCCCACTTGTTAATTCGGGAGGGGCGAGAACATGATTTAGATGATTTGATGCCTCTTCTTCCGATGGACACTCCATTAATGGAGCAACACTTTGGAAAGACCAATCTCAGTGATATAATTGCCTTATCAGAAAAAACGAACCAGAGCATGGTTGCCGAGTGGAAAGGTGAAGCTACAGGGATTATTTCCGTTTCGACGGATTTGGACTACGACATTTTGAATAAGTATTTTCATCTCGAGCCATTTCATGGTTTGCGAAAGCCGCACAACAGAGACAAGATTTATGTGGATGAGGACAAACCGAAAGCTTTTTTGATGGATGATGTCAATTTTGGTGGACTTTTTGAGGAGGCAGAGAAAAGTTTTCAGATGCGGCAGACGCAAAAAGGTCAAGTAAGAATTGAGCGGCATGAGGCGGCTAGACAGCCGTATGATGTCGAGGTAATTAAAGAGTTTAGCATTGGAGATGGTGGACTCAGTGATGAGGAGAGTTCAGGACTGGAAAAGATTTTAGAGGATAAGCCACCAAAACCGCATCAATTTACGGCAAAAGTTAGCGAAGATATATTGTTGTACGGGTTGAGGAAACGGCTTCTTATTGAGGAGGCTGGGGACACGACCACAGCGTCAAATACGCTGGACACGGATAATAATGTGATGACAAAGAGTGGGTCGACAGATAGAAGACAGAAATAATTGAAGTGATTGACGGCGATGATCTTGTGATGCCGTCAGATAGTTTTGTAGGAAAGCGTACTGGTGGAGATTCAGACGGTTTGGGGTATGAAGGAGGTGAGGAAGCAAGTGAGGAGACGATACATATGATAATTTCATTAGAGGAGGAGGAGGATGGTGAGGGAAGGAGAGGTGTAGAAGATGACGAGGAAGAGTTCACGGAAAAGGGGGTAGTGATGCCGTCCATTTTAGAAGAGGAGGAACACGAAGAAGGGGAGGGAGAAGAGGAACATCATGAGGAGGGCATTATTGGTGTTGTTGCATTACCGGATGGAGTAGGTGGAGATTTGGCCATAGTGGATACTGCTGGGGAAGGGGGTGAAGCATCAGAAGTGAATATTGGAGAGAACGAATTAACTGCGGTTGTAGCCCAACAAAAAAAGAAGTCTGGAGTTAGTCCTTTAGTAAGTCCTACGGATTCGGATGCTGCTGGTCGTTTAAGCGTGCCACAGGAGGATGACACAGACCAGAAAAGTTTAATGCCACCACCTGCCGCCACTACTGGAGATATATCCAAATCTGGAAGAATGTCAAGAACTGCTCAGCTCAAAGAACAAAATATCACACTTCTCCAACAAATGTCGCCCGAAGTAAGAAAGAGATTGTCCGAAGACACGCTTTACGTTGGCAAGCGAATTCCCCCCCGAACTTTTGATCAAAAGGTAGAGCTCTTTAAAAAAGTCTGGGATGTTTACAACATGATCCAAGAGGATGGAATCACCCTTGCTCAGGCGAAAGAAATGCTTTCTCCAGCTGACATCGAGTCTCTCGAAGAAGCTCAACAATTGACATCCGGCAGTCTTTTAAAATACATTACTGCCCTACTTCCGGATGAAAGTCGGTATCCATTTTACAAGCAACCAGAGGAGGATCAGAATGGTCAAATTGTGCCAAGAAAGGTATCCTTGTTTCATGGAATTCCTAACGCTCTCGCTGTCAAAATGTTTAACATGAATAAAAAACAAATGCTTCGTCACATGGACCTATTCCGAGAAATTTTCAAGCCGTTTCCCAATAAGGAATACTTAATTGTCACAGTTCCCATTGGTGGCAACACTAAAGAACCTACATGGCTCCGAAATTTTATTAGAGTTGTCCCCCGCGTCGAGTCCAGCTATCCTCGCGATCTCTTTGTGCTTCATAAAGTGGCCATCACTGGAAAACTGAGGGTACGAAGAGCCAAGGAAAAGGATAGAAAACAAGTGAAAGAATTCCTAAGTAGTCTTTTTCACAAGGACAAAATTTACCAGGATTATTTACACGCCTTAGACAAATCTCACCAAGACAAAAACAAACCACTTCCATTATTCCCTTCAAAAGAAAGTAACACCAAGATGTCTTGTTATGTCGCGGAAGTGAAGAACTACGAAGACACTCCAATTATTGGAGTGGCCATTCTGAGTACAGAAAAGGAGGCATTAAAATACGCTGTCAATTACAACCTAGAAAAACACACTTATTTCACTGTCCATGACCTCAACACTGACTTTGGATACTTGCATCATATGGTTATCAGTCCATTGTTTCAAAGACATTCCAAGCTGTTTCTGAAGGAGGTAATGCGACTAGATAAGAAGCACTGCTTGTTCCAAAGAGTGTATCCTGAACACACCAAAAAAGAATTACTGGATCATCAAACAATCATAAATAACATGGAGGATTGGGTGCCTCTCGTGCCCCGAAGAAGAATACATTATGATGACCTTGGTCTAACTGAAGCTTACGATGATGAGAGACAGCCATCTCCATACATTCAAGATATGAGTAATCCCTACGCGTTGATTCACATTTCTAAAAAGTTTGTTCTGGAGCCTAAAATAGTTTTAACGAAAAGATTAGTCTTTGTTGGGGCTAGTACAACTTCAATCAGCTGTTTGGAGAAATTAATTTCTAGTACTTATCGAAGCTTCAAGTATTTAACGGTAATTGATCCTTTCGGTTTGCCGGGCACTTTACCGTGTAATCCTGTCAGGAATGAGTTTTTTGGAATGCGAAATGGAGGCACAAGGATGAGCTATGATAGTGATGTTGAGTGGGTGCAAAGAACTGGAGTTCATTTGTGGGTGCAAGTGGTTATCGGACGGGTGACGAGTATTGAAAAGGATTCGAAATATGTGGTTGTCGATTCCGATTATGTTGTTCCATACGACAAGTTGGTGCTGGCGCCAGGTCAGCAGTTTCAAAGATTGGACTGTCCCCTGTCAGAAATTAATGATCCGAATTTCATGGCGTTTAAAAAGAATACGGCAGTGCATGAGATGCAGAATTCGATTGATTTAAATTTCAAGTGAGTGGAAAAAATAATGTTTAATTAAATAGTTTTGTACTTAAACGATGTCTGAACTTTTTAATTTGTAGACGGGACATGCCCAAACCGAAGAACACGTTTGTGATTAATCACGAAGTTGAAGCCAATATTGCACTCGAGTTTTTAAATAAATATCGACCATTTATGAAAAAAAGTAAAAAAAAAAAAAAATAATAATAATTGAATAATTTTTTTTTTCAGGTAAAATGAGCTTCAGGTTTCTTTTTATTTTTTTGTTACAGAAAAAGTATTAATTTTCGGAGGAGGAATCCCTACATTTTGCTGCGCCAAGGCTCTTCTCGAAGCAGGCATTCCTCCAGACAGAATCGTACTTATAAACACGCCTGACAATGACATCGAATGGGAAAAGAAAACGGGATACATTCTTTCCAGTAAAGTTGGCAAGCCAGCAGAACAAGAATTACTGTCTCGGGGAGTGTCTATTGTTAAAAATTATGAATTTTCTCACTGGGAAACATGCTCACTTTCCGGTTTAGTGAAGCGAACACATTTCCGGTCAATGACGGAACGAGATGCGCACATTTCCTTTTCAACTTTTGCCATTTTCTGCTACCGCTACAGACGAGTTGACGACGGCATTGTCAGCGGTTAGTTGATCACTTCAAAGACCTTCAGGTTACTCCTGATTAGAATTCAAGTATTAAAAACTTCCCGTTTTTGTGTATTATAGCTCTGTCTGAAGCATATCTTCTTTACCTGGATGGCATTGTGATTGACGCCAATTTCCGTACAATCGATCCCAACATTTACGCTGCCGGACCAGCCGCAACTTATCAGAAAATTTTGTTAGCAGATAATCAAAATCATGTGTTCTATCAAAGTCAAGAGATTGGCCATAAATTGGCAGACATTCTAGTAGAATCCTGTGGAACGGAAGAAGTCGGTCAAGGGAAGCTGGACAATTTAAACGTGATCAAATTCAAAAAGCCATTAATTCGTGCCGTGAAGCTGATAGGTGACTGGTATTATTTATATTTAAGAAGTCCTGGCAATCACTCAAACTGTGCGGATTATCAATCGTCATCATGTGAAGAAAGCTGTGAGTGCACAACGGAAGTCGTCACAGGCTCAGTGAATATTGAGGAGGATCCACAGCAGAAGTTTTTCAAGTTGAGGTTGAATGACAAGCAAAGGATTGTCAGTTTGGAGTGCATGTCCAAACAGGTAATTAATCTCCCACGACAAAGCAAACCATACAAAAATAATTGCATATTTAAAAAAAATAAATGATTACCTAATTTGTCAATTTTGGTGGTGGTGGTCAGCCATTTTCATTTTCAAACATGGCAGCTCTGTACGGTCAACACGAGACATTGCTGAATAAAATGATGGAGCGATTAGAATCTGGAGAAACGACATGTCTGTATTCTCATTTTCAACAATCTTGGTTTAGCATGTTTTGTGTTGATGAATGGGCCTGTTTTATGGATGAGCTGAAGGACCTCTACAAGACACACGTAATGTCATGCAATTACGATGCCATAAATTATTATTCTCCAGTTAATTTGCATTCCTCGAATTAACCTTTTTTGCTGCAAAATAAATTCTAGAATATTGGCGGAGGAGTGAAACTACTTGAGTTTATTCGAGATTTCATTGATAATTTGGATAACCCTGAAGCTGTAATTAAAAAGTTAACACAAGTTGCATTCTGTTAATGGTAGTAGGTTAGTAAGCTACAAGAGTATGATTAATTCTTGTGCAGTTACAAATGGACCCAAATATTATACGAAGCGTTTGGCGAAGCTCAAGATTAAAGGATCTTGTGGAGGAAAAGCTACTAAACTTTTTAAAGTTTCATCGCTACAGCTTGCCCATGTATGCTAGTCATAATTACGTGGAGGATCTTCTTGAAGAGAGATCGAACAGCACGTTATACCATCCCAACATGAAAGGACACATGATCCAATAAAAAATTGACAAATACAAAACCAAGGGACGTAACAACGGAAGGAAGGATTTTTGTAAAATATTTTTTCCATTTTTACTATCTGAACTCTGAAGAAGGAGTAGTAGGAACTACGTAATCGCTAAATGTAATAAATACATACTTAAATAGTTAAATGCTTGCAGAGAATATAATAATTGTCAAATAAAAATACATGTACATTTATGCAACGGACGGTTAGCATTACGAATACGGCGAAAGATGATAAGGGTCCCCCCTTCTCAATTTTTTTTCGCCGTATTCGTAATGTCAGCCCAACGGACAATTAAGTTTGTCTATACGGCGATTATTAATGATCCATTGTATCCTAACATTAAATTGATTTCCTGTAATAGTGTTAAGAGCCAATGAATTTTTGTCTAAGCTAATTAAAAACGGAGTTTTATTTTCGCTCTAACTTCCTTGCGTAGTCTTTACACATTAAGTCGTTCCACGTTTAGTAAACCAGGCGTTTGTAAGGGATTTTTTGTGTCTGGAAAAGGAAGAAAAATTGTTCAAAAGCACAATATTGGAAAAATCTGGTAACCATGCAGTTTCAAGTAGTCAAAGTTTGTATCAGTCTATGGATAACATATCTACTTCTTGGAATTGGGGTAAAGTAAACGATTGATACTGGTATTTTACAACAAGCAGCTAAGCGGTCAAATGTATTAAAGTCATTGTGTTGTACACCTTATTTAGACACTGGTGGAGGCAAACAGCAGAAAAAATCCAGAGTTGAAGGATGTAAAAAGAAACGGGAATATTGGAAAATGAAGGCAATGCGACATAATTCTTGCTAAATGGGAACCACTCTCCAATCGAAAATACTAAACCAGATACATCGTGTTATAAATTAAATGCTGATTTGTAGATTTAAGTATTTCTTATTATTCGTTTATTCAGAAAGACAAAAATACTTCCTTAATAATTGGATTCTCACAATTTTGCAATGAAGTTCCATAATATTATTTAAAACTTGTCTCAAACATTTACGTAACTTTATAGAACCCATTTTGAATGTGTACTTACATATTATGTCATGTGCCACTCAACATACTTCACATGCCCAAGTGGATCACAAAAACTGAAATTGAAATCAATCGTAGATGTTCTGAGTGTTTTACTGCCTACTTTATACTTGCTGATTACTCATGATGAAAGTAACTTTACCTCATTTTCATACCATCTCTGTGAAGAGTATTTTACAAAGAAAGCGAGGAAGCTTCGTGTTTTAATTTCTATGAGAATATTTATCTATCTTGATTTAATTTAGGAGGCTTAACGTTACATTGAATTTACGCACCAACTGTAATAATAAAGCTGTTTAATTTTTTTAATTTCTGCTTGAAAAAAAACTGGACTCTGACTCATCCAAAGGCACACTGAGGGTAAGTCAAAAGGTTGTAATAGTATGCGTGCTCCAATTTATATTTTTTTATTACTGCATTCTGTAAAGTAGGTAAACAGAAAATAGTGCAAAGTATGTGCGGACTACAATGAATTACTGGTCATTGTTACCTACGAGGATTTTATTACAGATCACGCAATTTTCAACCATCATGCATGAACCATATAAAGAAACGGATAGTAAATGCAAAAAAACATTTTATATAGGCATAAATTAAGTGTTCCAAAGTGTACACATCATATCGTAGCATTTGCCTTTGACCTGTTACATGTCAGAAAATCATTATTATGATGATAAGCCTGTCTGTTGCTCAATTAATAAAAAATCATTTTGGGGGAAGCCGTATTAATGCCAACTTGAAAGGGGGATGGTATTATCTTATTTTTATTTAATGATCATTCATACAATTGCAATTAATTGGGTTAATTATAAAAAGAGAAATTAATTTTCTTAGTAAGAAATCCGAAACTAGTCTAACATATCACCGAAATAATGCTTTACATTTATAACAAGGATTCAAGAAGAAATAAATGGACAAAAATGACAGCACGAAACAACCTGTGCGTCCAACTTTACTCTGCTATTGCTTTCAAGTGTCAGTCTTTTGTTTACAATTAGAATTTTTAAGAAGTATGAAATACTTGATTCGCAACAGGATACCAAGCCTGCTGAAGAAATATATCATAAACCGGGATATGTACATGGCATTAATGTTACTACTACTTCCCTATAATATTAAATTTACTGCATACGAAAATATGACCCATCCATCGCATCGTGTTAGATTGACGTAATTTTTTTCAATTTTTGTCCATATTGATTCCAGTAGACAAAAAATAATATAAAAATGCTACAATGCATTAAAAAGTGGTCATGAGTTATCTCTCCGACACCGACGCTCAGTCACCATTGAACTTTCTCCTAATTCCAGTCGAGTTCTCGGTCAGTAGCACAAATAACCAGTGTCAACGAGTATCTACTTAAATCATAAGCAGTTTCGTTTGCTTAAGAATGGAGGAAAATAGTCCTGGCGAAGATCTTACTAGTTTAAGCGTGACTAGTGTTACCACTCCAGCTATGGTTTTTGTGGAAAATCAGCTTGGGTCACTAGATCATGTGAAAATTCATGGGATCAGTAATGATTCTCATAGTTCACCAGCTAGCACCCTTCCTTCAGTGTATTACGTTAATGAAAGTTCTTCACAAACACCACTGACATCAAGTCGTACTTATTCCTCTGTAGCAGCCACGGTTCAGCCTAACCTTCCCTCCAGCACAGTTCATGATTCTGATGAGCTACCGTCAGTTATTAACTTATCTGAGACTCCACCATCAAGTCCTGCTAGCAACAATATTCCACCCAGTGAATCGTTCACTGAGCAACCACCTGAGATATTACGCCCTTCTTCACCTCCTGATTTGGCAATAAATGATCTGGATGATATGCTTCCACCTGCAGCGTCACCTCCTTCTTATATCCAACAAGAGGAGTTTGTGTCCAACTCAGAATTCCCCATTATTGATCCCATCCCCATAGCAGATGATCTGACCCAACCTCCACAACCCCCGCCCCTTGTCATCCCAATTGATGATGGTCTACACGTCATGGCGACTGAGCTACAAGATGAGCTGTCAACTAACTCTTTGTCTGTTCCTGTACCTGATTCCAATGGAAATGAAGCGGATGCTCGTCTCCAACCCCAAGAGCCATCATCTTATGATATCCCAAGTGAAATTGGTCCACATTCAATGGCAACTGAACAACAAGACGAGCTTACACCCGATGCGGAAGTTCCCATTACTGATTCCATAGCGGAGGATTTGGAGGACTCTACCCAGCCAACATCCTCTCCTACCCCAAGTGATAGTGGTCCACAATCTCTGACAACTGAGCAACACGATGATGGGTTTTCATCTGATTCAGTGTCACTTCCAGTTCCAGTATCTACTTCCATGTCAAATGATATGGATGAGCAGCAAACGGACAATGAAACGCTAGACACGGAAACACCGAACCAAAATGGTAAGATTTAAAATTTATGGCTAATAAAAGGCTTGCCTTTGCATGAAATAGCATAGTTTTAAGAGTCGTTGCCTTCGTGTTTGTATCGCAGAAATAATCATGAGTGCACTGGATCTCAACAATGAGCAGTCATCTCCAGTTCATCTGCCTGGACCTACTAACGATTCGCCCTGTGCAACTCCGGGACATGTGCAGACAATGCTTACGTTTCTATACATGACAGGACAAAGTTACTACTGGCGAGACGCAAAGAGAACGGATGATATGACGATCTTAGAAGTATTAGTATCTGGAATTCAAAAGGTAACATTTAAAAATCCACCTTTCCAAAAAACAGCCATTTTACAGAACACATGACGTCATCAATACATTTCTACAGGCATATTAGTTTAATAGAACAAGTTAAAAGCAGCATTTAGGTACAACACGGTATGATAAGACTTTTAAGGTTAAAAATATGCATGCTAGTTGATGCTACCACTTCTAACGATGAGAATGAACAAGCTTAATCAAAGATACGAACAAACATGCATTACTGGTAGGTTTTTTAACAATCAGCAAATGATTTTTTCATTAGGATCAATTTTGGACTACGTGTCCTTGAAAAGTGTCGTAGCCATTAGTCATGAATAGCGTAAATCCTTGAATACGCATAAAACACTACCACCTGCAATCACGTGAAAGTTACACAAGCTTATATTATGACACACGTACTAGCTACTTCGACTACGACTTCGCTACGCATAATTTTTTTGGTAAAAAAACTCGTAATAACAACTTTTTATTACTGCTATTATATACATACCTTTTAGCTACAGACAGCTAGTGCACATATTATTTTTTTAGCATATGCCAACAGTATAGCATGCGTATGCATACAATCGCAAGCCAAGTTTTTCTGGCTCATTGTTTGACGGAATTCAAACAAAACAGTAGAATATTTTATATCCTAACTGTCTGAATGAGTAGAAAGAGAAGTGAAAGCAGTATGGGTAGGATTGTGTCATGAGCGCATTCATTATCATGCAATGCAAACCGGCAAGCATGACAACACTGAATATCGCTAATCTAACTGCGTTTCTTTTATTTACTCACAATAACATTTTTTACCATTGCAGATTCTATTCTGGATATTCACATTTCTGGGCATTTGTAACTGCATGCTCACCGTACAAAAAAATCTTCTCATATTTGCGGCGTTTCGCGACTTGGACTTTCTGATTATCTTAATAAGTTTCACTTCCTGTTTGGTAGCTTTATTTTACTATGCTCATTTGGTAGTCTGGCGACAGGATGAGATCACCAATCTGCTGGTAAAAGACAAAATCTACCAGTCACAGTCATTTACTTTTACCAAAGAAAGTCGACAAGATGACAGCTGGAGGAGTCCTTCACAAATGGTGATAACTTATGGGGTAGCAAGTCAGATAATGTCTGTTGCGCAGACCCTTTTTGACATTGGATTCACAAGCGCTACTTCCGAAACAGTTCTACTCGAGTCCTCTGCAGATTTTGCAGAGGGATTCATGTATCCATTTAGCATGTCTGAGTATAAAAATGCTACCAGGGACATACAAATTGCTTACGGAACAAATTTGACAACTTCAACATTCCTCTTTGGTTCAGCTGGAATTTTGATGAAACTCTCATACAATTTGCAAATTGGGGCGATTCGAGACATTTTGCTTTTTGTTGCCGTGGCGAACAGATTGCAAGTAGCCACCTTTTCAAAAAACGTGTCAAGACAAATGCAACTTAAGTCATCTCACACACTAACTCAGGACGAGAGCATTGAAAAGGATGTGAACTGCTGGAACATGTATAGAATGCTTCTTGAAGTTATTGATGCTACCAATGATGTATTTGACGCCTTGATAAATCTCATGCATGTGTACAATCTGCTGTTTATAACTGTCATACTAGTAGACCTCCTGGATAACAAACTTGCTTTGCTGTCAATGATTTTCAACACGATTGACATTGCAAAAGCGGTGTTCATGTACCACGTAGCCAGACAAAGCGCAGCAAAGGTAATACCAATTCACAATACCACAATTAGTAATTCAGGATACAAGAACACGCACCTTACCAGACCACCTACCACGCGCGGTCCTGAAGTTTAGAATCCTAGAGTGTTTTACAATTCATGCTTTTACCTCCAACCGAATAGTGTAGCTTTTTATGTAACCATTTTGGCATATTATTATATTTGTCTGATTTTTAGGGAGATAAATGTCAACAATGGATTGAGAGCTTACCATGTGAAACTAACCAATTCAAAATTGATGACTCTGTCCGTACTCAGTCTGCTGTTTTGGCTGAGTTCAATCGAAGACCGCTTGGTCTAGGCAGCTTCCTCATTGATACAAGCTTCATTTTTAGCGTAAGTGATAATTAAATAAAATGATTTTTTTTGCTTTCGTTGTTAATTTCTTTTCAAAACTTTTATGCTTATTTTATTATTGTGTTTCCAGTTCCTGGGATTGATTCTGAGCATATTTGGAGTACTAATTGGCATTCAATTAACTGCCTAGTTGCAACTTTTTTTGCAAAAGAGCCTTCGATTTATTATTACCATATTTTGGAAGATATATTTAGATAAATAGTCGATTTATTTGCTTGCGTGTGTTTGAATGTTATATTGTAGTTGCTTTATTATATGCTGCTTGTAGCTTTTAAATACCTACATGGACATATATATCTGTATTATTTTTTGCTTCTTTTCTATCTTTGAGCTTTTTAGGAATAATTTAAGCATTTCAGAAGAAAATTCAATAAAAGAGAGAAAGGAATGCGTGCATGATGCAATCAATGATAGTGATAAACACGCTAGTTAGTTACATATGGTATTACATACTCATCCACGAAATAGACGTCACACCAATGAGTTAATAATAATGCATCCACTGCACTGCAGTGACAGTAGAAGTACTAAGCTGTATACTACTCTTGTTATTCCGGTGACGTCAATTAAATGCAAGTCTGTCTGCTCACGACGTGCCGTGATAAAAATTGGTATTAATTCATCTCGCAAAGGTAATTAATTATACTTCCTTGTATACGTATGAAACAATAAAATACAGATTAAAGATCGCCTTGTGGAAGTAAATATGCATGCAGTAAGTATGCAACCTGACGATGCAGTCAATTTGAAATGTCAGTGAGGTCACGAGGATTTCATAATTTGAATACAGTAAATCGTTTGAAAGTCTCTACACACTGATCACTATTTCAAAAAATTGAACAGTTGAACCAAAAGAAGAGGTTAATACTTAGGTCATTGTATTAAAATATACCCAGCACCAATAACATAAAAACGGAGATTTGCTAAGAAACAAAATGAATAGTTTTAAAGATAATTTTTCTTGTCATGACTCATTTTTTGTTACTGTTTTTGTTGGGTTCAGGTTGAAGCTTGCAAATAATGTGGAACCCACACTGTGTAGTCAATTTGATAATTAGGTAACTTCATGGTATATATACATTGTACATACGTACATGCGTGCACATTTATTAATATTTTAGCACTTATGCCGGCAGCCGGATATGGAACAATATGACAAAAACATATACAGAAATATGAGCCCGTTAAATTGTGATGCCCTGTTGTTATGTGTGTAAATTTATAATATATTCTGAAACTTACCTTTAGATAAGTTATCTATTCAGTCGTAATAATTTTAATAATGTCCCATTGTAACGCACCATTAATCTATTTCTGATTTTCTTTAATAATGTTAAAAGACAATGATTTTCGTCTGAGCTAATTAATAATTTTATTTTCGTTGTAATTGTCTGGTATAGTCTAGTGCGTCAACGAAATACACATTATTATAGATTACACACATGGTTAACAAACCTCTATCAGTCAGTGATTAAATCAGGCGTTTGCAAGGTTTTTGCGTGTCTGGGAAAATAAACAAAATTACACTATTAGAAATATCTGGAGGTAGCCATGCAGTTTCAAGTAATCAAAATTTTGGTTAGTTTATGGTTAACAGTCCTACTGTTTGAAATGGGGGTAAGCAAAATGATTAGTCATACTTCTCTGAAAGTAGCTAAGCGCAAAAGCGTTTTAAAATCATTCTTTAAATCACTCTTTAGCCTATGGTGGACGCAAACAGCAGAAAGCATCCGGAATTGAAGGATGTAAAAGCCGGAAGTAGGGGAGGTGGAAAATGAAGCACCATGTATGCAGTCGTATAATTATTGCTTGCGGGAGAACACTCTTCAATAATCAAAAATACTAGACTAGATTAATAATAATAATAATACTAAGCAAAGTTAAAATATTTAGTGCTAAAGACTTCCTTGTTAATTTTGCAGTAATTAATTGAATATCACAATGTTGCAATAAATATCCACAATATTCTTTCAAACTTGTCTAGAACGGTTGGTCATTTCAGTTCAAATAATTTAAACTAAGCGTGCATCATACAAATTGAAATTAATGAGAGCAGAAATAAAATCATAGATGTCATGAATGTTTTTATTGCATACTTATTTCTACGTTTACCTACGGTCCCTACTTCATTTACATTCATTGGGAATTATCAGCAATTTAAGAGATTTTACGCTTGATTTCAAGTTTACGAAAGCACAACTGTAATATTAAATTGTAATATATTTTTTTATAATTTCTGCCTGGATTCCTAACTTCAATCTGACATGTCCAAAGACACACAGAGGACAAGTCAAAGTTCTCGACCCTCTGTATAAGTGTACTGACGATGAGTTAAATGAAAATGAGAAATAAATGATGTAGCGCGTGCTCCAATTTATATTTATTTTTAATGGACTGCATTATGCAAACTAGGTAAACAGAAAATAGTTCAAAGTGAGTGAGGACTGTTTCGAAATGCACGACAGAAACTAGCAATTCTCTCACTTCGAAGTAAATACTAATACTGAGACACACCTCTTCATCTCTTGCTCGTTTGTGGAACTTGTATTTTATTTACAACGCTAGCACAGCACAGGGTCTCGCCACACCACCACCAAACTTGAATTTTTGTCGCCATCTTAAAAGTAATTATTTTTAATTAAAACCTCCACATATTATGTTCAGTAAAATGCCCTGTAAAAGCCAATTGCAAAGTTTGTCTATCTATTAATGCCACAAAGCACTCTGTCTGACCGGCGGCACTGACCACCACATTCTACAATTATTAAAAAAATATTTTATCACTGATCAAACTAGATAATATTTATATTAAAAAATCAAATAATATTTTAAACGAGATCACCCATCAATCACAAACAATCAGATATTGCGAAATCAGCAAGTGTGGATGGTCAACTACATAAAAAATAGCCTAGTTCTGGTTTGGATAGCTGTAATTACTAGATCTGCGCAAGCAACGGCACGTGCAAGTTCCCTGTTCATTCATAATCAAAAGTAAATAAAAGTTGTAAAAAGTTTTTTGAATTTTATTTTGAACAAATGACGATATCATAAATTAAATGCATATTGCATCCTTTTAATGAACCTAAGCTTTTAAGAAATTGAAAACTTATTTTACGCACGCACTGACCTGACCCGTAAAGTGGGAACACGAAAGATAACGGAGGAGGGACGCTGTCCAAAATTCTTGGACAATTTGAATTCAACCGATCACAGAATTCCGCTCAAGCATTTAAAATAAAATAATAAATTCCCTAAACACACAAATCCAAGCAAATCGTTAGCAACCAACTGAAAATATGCATGCGCTGTGCTATGATTTCACCCACGACGTCTGTAGGCAAGCAGTGCGAGCAAAAATGGCAGACACAGGCGACTCTTTTCAGTTATTAATTTAGTTTTTTTAGTAATGGTTTAGGGGAGGAGCTAGGTTTCGCTCGAAAACAAACAGGCTTCAACTAATAACTGTAACGGTTTTCTGGTTACGAGCATAATCCTTGCTAGGCCTGCTAAATGTATCGTATCATTGGTGACAGCTTGCCTAGAGGTCTTTATTTCACCCTTACCTTGTTGCACAGAAATGCATTTACAAAAAGCGATGGCCTAAGTAAACTAGATGAGTGTAAACCCTCAGAAACCCAACCTTCGTTTGCGTGACTTAAACGCCGCTAGCGGTCCAAAAAATGTTTGAAATGAATCACAGTACCCATTTAAACTGCATTACGTAAGGTCTCCTTCCCTAAAAGCTCGGGTCATATTAGGTCTGCGAATCTGAAATTCAATCCCAAGAGAGATAATGACCTGAGGTGTCTGTGTGCCAAGTTTG
>JAHZMZ010004634.1:0-15316 GCA_027743805.1 Lepidocyrtoides sp. E14
TATTTAATATACTTGATATTATTTCAATACAAAAATGCTTATATTTATTTAAACACAATAAATAAAGGTACATGGCATTCGTTAAGTCTCCTCTTCAATTTACTTTAATAAAAATAAATATATATGTAGTTCTATGATTCTATAGTATACATATACAAGTTAGCGTCCACTTACCAGGCTTGACGATAGTATTTTTGCGACTGTGACAATTATCAAGGCTACAACATAAAAAAATAACTTTTTTTCAGCTTGCACCAAGATCGTCATCATCTTTCATTGACAAAACAGGAATAATTTCTCACGCACACATAAGAATATACACCTACACATGCATACATGTCCTGCGATTTGTCACGTCTTTGTCATTGGCCATACCAAGCACAAAAACTGTGACTTTATGTGTTTCGGAAAATTAAAATGGATCGAGGAGAAGCTCGACTTTATAGTTTTCCCATTAAAAATGTAAGTACGCAACAATTGTACATTCACAGGTAAAATACACGACATGCATACATGCGACAAAGTGCAACTTTACAAGAATTTGTACACACAACATCCGATAATAAAGAATATTTCTCAGACAAAGTAGATTGAACAGAAAACCTAATGCTAAAATAAAATAAGTAGAGAATAAAAGGAAATGACTGGAAAATGATCACTCTCCTCATCAGAGAGCACAAACCCGGCATGCAAAAATTATGACGCAGTTTCATCTGTTGAACGCACAACAGAGGAAATATGCGGCAATCTCCATTTAATGGTCTAAAATTACATTTATCTTTAAATATTTTTTTACTTAAAGCTCTCTCGCCAATTTTCCGCTGCAGTGTTTTGATGATGCTGTTGCTCGTCTTGACCTATCCTTTCGAATCTTGCAGAAGTTCTATAGCTTGTTAAACTCTGGTGCTGTTCCTCAACCGTTGGGGAAGGGGTTGAAAGCGGAGTGAATCCCGGATGGGGATCATCAGCTTCACTTAAAATAAAATTTTGAGATAATGACTCATGCGTTGAAGCTGGTGTCTTTTGAGGTACTTGCAGCTTAAAATGGGGAATGGGAGGAGATGGTGCTGTGGCTGAAGGGACTGGTGCTGATGGCCGGACAAAGCTATTTGTGCTACTATCGAAAATATTGTTATTTTGGTGATTACTAGATTGGCTAGCTGAATGATGATGAGGTGGGAGGTTATTGCTTGGTTGAGTATGTGGAACAAAGGTGGGTCGTTGTTGTTGGTGAGATGTTGCTTGTCCATTAAAATTACTTTGATGTTGACCATTACTATTGTAATTACCATTAAACTGTTGGCCAGCATGATTATTATTATGATTATTAGATTGCTGATTTGGAAAGAAGCTTTGAGGGTTGGGATGATGACCAGAATTGAAACCGCTTGAACTTGGCAATCCACCATTACCAAAGCTTTGATGTTGGTGTGTAGGGGCTTGTGCGGATTGTGGAATTTGTTGATGTTGCTGTTGCTGCTGGTAGTTTTGTTCTCCGTTGGTTATATGAACCGTGCTGTAATGAGGTTGTTGGCTTTGGCTAGATTGAAAACTTGCACGAGGATTGTTGGTGTAAAAATTTTGCTGTGATGAACTGGCAGCGGAACCAGAAGTTGGTGCTGCAGGAGGATCGGCGGGAGGATCTGCGGGGGGATCTCCACCTTCAGCAGGAGGTGGGGCTTCTCCAGGTGGACCATACCCTTTGTCTGGTGGATTTGCAGGCGTATAGTCATATCCGCCTCCACCTCCACCAGGTCTGGGTCTACGTAAGAAATTACGGAATCTTTCTCTGGTTCGCATAAAGAACCTGAATGAGCCTTGCCCACCGCCACCACCTCCTTGGCTTTGCTGCGGTTGACCAGGATCATTGTCGAAAATCGGGTTGGATTGGTAATCCCCATTGCTTGTAATAATGGTTGGAGGTGCATTGTGAATTGCTGCGGGGGCGGGGGCTGGAGCTGCTGTTGTTGTTGGAGAAAATCTCATTACCAAGTTTTGGAAAAACTTGACGGGATTGAAGCGCATTCTCAGTTGTCTCACAATGGGAATCATTCGATTGAACAGATTGAGGAAAGAATTTAAGAGACCCATTCTCATTCCCATCCCCTCAGGTTGTCCCGGTGGTCCATATCCTGCAGCTGGTGCTGCAGTTGTTGAAGCTGCTGGATAACCTCCTGGACGGCCTCGAAATAAATTTCGAAAGAATCCACCTCCTCCTCCACCGCCACCACCATTATTTCTTGGAATCAAATTTTGAAAAGTCTGGAACAAGCTCAGAAGCTGTTGCAAATTTAAACCCCCTCCTCCACTTGTTTGTGAATCCATATTTTGAGCTGCAAACTGCAAATCGTTGGTGTTATACGTATCCTGAAATTGTCTCGCTGTAGCTAAAACGTTACTAATAGTGTATTCAGCAGAATCAGGGTCATTTTGTAGTCCCAAGTCATTAAACATGTCCTTCAATTCCAAATTATTTTCTTTCAACAGATACTCGGTCTGATTAAGCAACCGCAGCATTTCATTGTACTGTGGATTTTTTGGGTCAACACAACCGAATTGTCCCTGATGACTCCAAGTTGAGTTATAGCACTGACAAGTTCCCTTTGCACAAGTGAGTCCCTGGGTATCATCGCAGTCATCAGGAGAATAGCAAGGCGAGCCATAGTCTGGCTTACAGAGAAAATCCACTGAAGGCCTATATCCGATTCTGCACTTGCATACCGAATTGATGCAGTCTGCATATGGAACACATTTGACTGGAGAAGCTTCTTGGTAATGATGATGATGTTTTTCACTTTTCGTTCCGCTCACTATCTGACATTGCTGACGAAGGAGAAGGAGACATTTGTGCGTGCTTTGGTCGTATATTTGGGTTAGACTGTCACACTGGCAGTAATTGTTAATGCATTGAAGATGATTGTCCAGTCCACAGTCGGATGTTGCGGTGCATGGTGTATTTATGTATTTTCCATACGACGATGTTGATGATGTCAGAACCCCTTGCAAAATTAATAACAAAGGGACTGGCATCCAATTGAAAATCTAGAAAAACCAAAAAATCTTTTGCACACTGCCAAGTATGTAACGTATAAAGATTATATATTTAAAATTTTGATGCTTTTACGAACCGTCATTGTCTTAAAACTTTAACACGAAAAGTTTCGTTATCCTAAATTTTGGCACCTTAAAGAACGGCACACCTCACACCTACCCTTGCTCTTTAAGATTATGTACCTAATTAACATGCAAATTAGTTGGAATTGTAATAAAACTCCAAAAAAAATTTGTTAATCACTTGTCGGATTGAACCTTTCTGTTTTGACCACACAGGAGGATGATGCGTCCATCTTCCTCGAGTAAAGCAATCTAACTGATCCCTAAAAATTACAAGTTCCTTAATTGACTTCTTATTTTTGCAACGAGGGATACTTTATGAGCTCCATATAATACACATGCATATTTTTAAAATATTCTTTTTACACATGTAAATACATTAACCTCAACCTTTTTTCTTTACGCTGTTGTCTGTTAAATAATTGAATAATATTTATCTGAGCAGTCAAAGGATATCAGCAGAGTACTACATTAAATATATTGCGTCATTCTTACAAAAAAAATCTTTTACTACATAACATAAAATGCAGTCAAAGTCGTAAAGTTGCACTTGCAGATGTACTTGTGTGTGCATATTCATAATAATTATGGTGAGGATGATCCTGATCAGTTAATTAATTGGAGTATTGGGAATAAAATGAAGAAAATGTTCCGAAGGTCATGTGTAACTGTGTAACAAAATGATGCAGCATATTATCACCCAGTAGTTGGTGCAAAATGTGTCCACCCCTCTAACCACAAATAGTATAATAATAATGCATTATTTCCGCAAATCATACAATATTCACTTATCTTTGATAGCGGCAACCGTTAATAATGGCGCGCCAAGCTGTGATCAGTTAATAATAAAATAAGATGTAATTAGCTGTGGGAGTCAACATTGCCAATTATTAACTGCGTTGCAGCTTGGAAAAATCATTCCTGATTCCTGAGACATTTTCATCAATCACTGTGCTATTGCACTGCGGTAGAAGAAAATGTGTGTGTTGGTTGATATGAGTTGAGCATGAGCAAATATCATGCAGGCAGATGGATGGATGTACAGGTATTTCGAAGGACTATTAAAGTATGTACATATTTTTAAAGGGTTTTGATTTTCTTTATTATTAGGAATGCAAGTCTTTTTCAATTTACGTTGTACTTTTCTTATGTAATAGGAACTTATAATGGGAACTTTTGAGTACGTGAGTCAAACGTGTTGGAAGGAAGCACAATAATGCAATGTAAAACAATGCGAAAAAATAATATGCTAATTCTGTCTGCCATCCATATGTACATGTGTTGGGTTATAGTATTTCCTTCCACTACTACTACCGTATAACCGGTATACGGCAGGTCTAGGTCATTCCCTGGGGATTCCTGTCTACAGATGTTTTAAGAAGATAGATACTTATTGGTTGGAAAAAAATTCAGAAAATCATCATTTGTTTGGAAATCTGATGGTGTTGGCATTGCAGAACGTAATTTCCTTATTCATTTTCATAAACGATCTCGATATGCAAATTGTTTAGCTATAATATGGCATCATACAGTACTTCACAGCATTTTGAAGGGAAGGCAATTGAATAAGTCATGTATTTAAACATGGTACAACATTTTATTTTACGTTTTTGTATTTTTTTCTATATCTAATCGATAACTTCTTTGCGTTGTTGTCGCGCTCCCTTATCAGTCTCATTTTTTGTCTTTATGTCATCAGTAAATCTTCTTGAAAAACCATTGTCATTTCTTCTTGACCAGATGAAAAGATATCGTAGAATGACCTCTTTATATAAAAAACACACACTTTTTTCTTCTCGTACATAATTTAGGATTTGAAGAAATGATTAAAACATCAATTACAAGATAGCTAATGGCTACTACTATTACAGATCAGATGAGTAGATATATTCTGCATCAACCCTGTTTTAATACTACACTAAACAGTAACTTTAGCGCTGTCAATCGTTCACCTTTTCGTTTACCTTGGGGGTTGAGACTCTATGTCGGCAATAGCGTATTTTTAGTTGACTTTGTTTTTAATCAATCGCTCAAGTTTCCTTGTGATGACATGGAACGCTTGATCTAGATGATCGTAGTAATAATTAGTCAATTACACTTAACTGTTTACCTTGCTTGTCACGTTGTAACTTTGACAAGAGGGTGTTTATTTTATCAGCTAGGTACTTACCTACATTTTGCATGCTTTTGAGTTTTATGTTGTCGTCACTCTTCTCAACTACAGCAATATCCGTCTTGGTAGGACGTTTGTGTTGTGTGTTGATGGAATGGGGTATAGTGAGAACTGAATCGTTTTATCAGACCAGAACCAGAGTAATCGCACATATCAAAAGCTTACTCATTAAAAATGTCACACTATGACGAGATACGATTTATATCGCAGCGTGCAGGATTTGCTGTGATTATAGAAGATGATTCGTCATCATAATAAAATACCTATAATCCACGAGACAAGGTTTCAAATTCAATTACATTTGTTATCTTTTGATTTTGATTGTGACGACGACGCGTTAGTAAGGACATGTATTCTTGTCAAGTCTTGAAGATTTTTATCTGATGGATTTTATGCCTTATTGTATTACAAAAATAAGTGGTGAACCTTTTCTATAAAAATGTTTCTAAACGTTAATTCATTTATTGTAAAATATAGCACAACCTTGTACAATTACTATCAACTCTGTATCACAAAAATAAGCTGTTGAAGTATAAATTACCATTTTCAAACATTTTCCAGTAGAAACTGAAACAACCACACAATATGTCTGTAGGATATAATAACTATTTGCATTCTTTTTAAAATACTAGCTGTTATCGTCAATCATCATCACGCATCACAATTTTATGAATATTTTAAATTGTTATTATATAAAAAGGTACAAAACTAAAAAAAAATGTCTCATTTGATGTTCTGTAAACTAAAATAAAACATATAAGTTACGACAAATTAAATATTAAATCATTTTTTTTAAATGAGCTAAAACTTAATCAGTCATTCCACAGACCCGCAAATTTCATTCCAAAAATCTTTGATCCATATAAACTTTGACATTTTCAATATTTGTTTGCAATAAATAATTTAGTGAGCATTCATTGTGTTACTTGTTTGCTTATCATCATACGTTTCAGTCCATTTAATTGTGGTGTGAAATGAGGCGTCAAACTGCGTGAGATGGAATAGCGTGCTTGTTACGTCAATGTGCATTGAAGTGAGTGAGAGGTGAGTGCTTGACTAATTCTAAACGTTGGTGTGCTTGCTAGCGTCTTGGAGTCACAATAATTTTCCAATAGCTTGTGTCGGAATCCGTCCCATTCTTACCAATTTCATCATGCATTCTTCAAATTTTCAGTTTTCAAGCCAAAAGCTTTTTCAACGTGCCATCATCTGAAAGTAAAAGTCTTCGTTTGAGTCTAACCAATATACCAACAAATTTGGCAAAACCTGATAAAATACCTCCATCCTTCAGTTCGTCTAATTCCTTACTAATATCACCAAATCTCCTACCTCTTGGTCCTTCCGGACCGCCAGGAGGTCCTCCTCCTCCCCCTCCGAGCCCAGCAAGACCGCCAAGTGTCCCAAAAAGTCCGTCCTTCTTTTCAAAGAGTCTTTCCTTTTTGAGTACATCGTTGATTGCGTGAACCAGTGGAAGGAATCTATCAACCAGCTTGAGGGATCTACCTACAAATTCTGCGACGTCAACAAGAAGACCTTCCCTTTGTGGGGGCGGAGGTCCGCCTGGACCAGGAGGAGGTGGTGGTGGGGCTCCATATCCGGGACCGTGTCTTGGTCTAAAGAGAAGTGCCCCACCGTGTTGACCCTGTTCACCTTGCTGCCCTTGGCCACCACCACCACCAAAACTACCCTGAGCTCCCCCAAAACTACCTTGACCTCCACCAAAACCACCTTGTCCGCCACCGAGTTGACCTCCAAAATCTTGAGGCCCTCCTCCAAACCCTCCATAACCATTCAAACCTTGATTGAAACCACCCAGGCCCCCAAATCCTCCTAGTCCTTGTCCAAACCCACCCAAGCCTTGAATCGGGAGCCTAAAATGGTTTCCACCTGGAATTGTTCCAAGACCTTGAAGAGGAATGCCTTCACCTTGTAAATATGGAGGTGCCTGGCGCTGCACTATCTGAGGCTCCTGAGATTGGGGTGAATAGTGCAAATTGTCGAGGGCCAATGATGGATATGACGGTGATGGCTTTTTGATCGATTCTTGAGACTCCGAGTTGTAATGCACTGCTTCTCCGCTTTCTGCACTGGATTCAGCATTTGAATGATGAACGGGTGAGAGGTGGCCATGATTATCTGGCGCTGGAACACTGGTTTCCGCTGGACCTCCTCTAGACCCAGTGGTCTGCCCTTCAGCAGCGGAAACAACCCCATGTCCACTGCCTCCTTGGCCTGGCATGGTAGTTTCTGTAACAGGCTCTTGCGCAGCAGAATGTAGATCCCCACTACCACGATAGGAGGAGTAGGGTTGGGCAAGTTGAGAATAAGGCTGATGGGTTGATCCACTATCACGATATTCGTCTCCACCCAAAAGTCCAAGCAACTGATGCACAGGGCTATTATAATGATCAGATCCTCCAGCTTCTTGGTCAACATTGTCATATTTCTCAAGTAATTTCACAAAAGATTTAATCTCATCCTCAGACGTGGACACAAGCGACAATGCATCCTTTAAAGTTTTCTGCATGGTTGTATTCAAGCATCGTCCAAATTCCTCGACAAAGATCTCTTTGGAATCCTTACATATACATGTCTCCCCTTGGCAAATCAGCCCTTTGGACGTATCACAAGTTTCTGATGTACAACTGCCCTTTTCATTACTGCTCACGTCTTCCTTGCCTTTAGCTGCTTGTCTCGGCCAAAGTTGGATTGGTTTCCGCTCTTCGTTGGGCTCAATCAAATCTGACTTGCATCTTGTGAGCGTGTGCATACTGTATCCTGTTTTACAGACACAACGATCCATAAAACACTCGGCAAACTCGGGGCACATGCTCTCTCCGATGATATCAGAACTATCACACTCTTTCCCCAACGGAATCACACATTTATCAACGCGAACATCAAACACTTGAGGCATAATACAGTGACAAACGCCTTCCATGCATTCAAGACTCCTATTTGGTTGGCAGTCAATTGTTGCATTGCATGGCGAATTGTACAGTCCTTCACGAGTAGATGATGAAGGGGACGGAGAAGGTGGCAGTGTTGATGATGACGTTACTGATGATGGTGGCATAGAGGTTGTAACGGTAGACGTAGTGGGCTCATCAACCAATGTACTTTCATCCACAGAAGAGGTGATGCTCGTAGCTGTGGAACTTTGTTCCGTTGGCTCCGTAGATTGCGAAGATGCGAAATTTGGAGAAAAAACTAAAAACACCAGCACCACGGATGCTACCAAAGGTAGCATCAACGCCTTTGCTGAATGCTGGAAAAAACATAATTTTAATTTACTAATAATTTAAAACCTATATTTTGTGTTTAATTATCTCTATACCCTGTCATTTTGAAATTTGATACGTGTACCCAAATAAAATATATTATGTCCAGAAACTTACATTCATTCCTGAACACAGACTTGGACTAATTTTCAGAAAAGTTTTCCGAACACTTTACTCTCACACTAAAACTTAAATTACGCTTGGCCCTCTCGTTCCTTTGTTCGAGGGACGCGCACTCTAGAAATAAAAAATAACTACAAAATATATTTTAAGAATCCATTGAAAATAATAATAATTTAATCACGATAATAACAATTAAGTACGCAACTGTACTCTTCAAAATAATATTTACAACTGAACAAGGTTTACTTCAAGAAAGGGTGATAATAAAGATAAGAGAACTCATCGGTGCTGTGGTGGGGGTTGTTGGTTATTATATTATGATGACTTGGAATCAACAACGAGATCCGGGCAGGATATCCGCAACAGTAGTCAGAGCACTAGCCCTTTCCAAAAATGCGAATGATACAACTTGAGTTTGAAGATGCTATGTGTTGATGGCAGTGACCCTTATTTGGAATAAGCTATAATATAACAACTACATTTGGCGATGGCTACACGCAGCTTCATGAGTCATGAGTAGGAATGCAGTTGTTTTCCAAAATTTGAAAAATATTCACTAAAATTGTAAGCTTGGTACTCTGAATAGTTCCAACAAATTACACATTACTTCATCATCACAATATATTGAGTGTATGTTATTGAGAGGTTTTTATTTAGATGGTTATCAGTGAATTTATAAATAGGAAAGACGAATCTTTTCTTCTTGTTGTGTGGAGTATATTCATATTCAGTGTATGCATGATGATGATGATGATATTATTTGTTACTATTATCATGTACTATCATTATTAGTAAAATGAATGATGGTGTAACGGTTACAAGCATTATATTTTCAGGAAGGGTAGTTCAAAAAATAAGTAATGGGTATTCACAGATTATTGCATTGGCAGTGATGCAGAAGAAGAAGGCTCATCTTCCCAAAACAGCAAAGACAAAGGTTTTTAAGATGAATGCATTGTAACAGCAATAAGCATAAGCGTGGTAGAACGTAGTTTTCTCACATTTTTATACTACTTGAAATAATCGAAACGATAAAATGTTAACGGCCAAACTATAGACAAAAATAGAATGGATATTACATTAGTTGTGTTTCTCATCAACCAAACAACATGTGTATTCGGTAGTAAAATTAAGGCAATTAATTGCAGTAGTGGTCAATCATTGGGTACATAATACATCATTTACAGCAATGCTGGTTAATATTATAGGTATTTTTATTATTTTCGCATGAACAATTTTTTCCAAATATATACGAATATAATGATAAGCAGAACAGTATACCAGCAGTACCATTGAAAATTTTTATCCATAATTTGTAATTTAATTCATACATTGAAACTATTTGAAGGAAATCATTATATTTTGTTGGATTGAAACCAACATCATGGAACTGTATATGCTGATGCATAAATCCTTCTATGAAAACAATGTAATTTTGAAACAAATAAAACAACAATAAACGTGTTGTATCGTGTATGTGAGGGATCAAAAGATTTTGGTGACAGAAAGCCAAGTAGGAAGTTATATTGTAATATCTATGATATTCCTGTCCTTAGTCCTTGGCAATGCATATAAAAATAACTCATTTAATTACTTTATGTACATGTATGATATAAAGTTCAAAACCTTTTCTGAATAGTTGAAATCTCCTGAGATTTTTATCAATCTGCTTTTCGAGCAGAGAAGAAACCAATGGGAAACATGGGGGCTAAAATTAACAGTTTCAAGGAGTGCTAATTTATTTTGAGCAAAAAGTGTTGTACCCCATATCTTTATTACGCATGTAGATTCGTAAATGTAATATTATACATAGGTAAGCTAATTAAATACTAAAAATTGAGCCACAGTACTCTACTCATTAGTAACAAATCAATCATTTCAAGAAGAAAAATTCTTTGAAGGTTAAGCGCGTTCAACCGTGTGAGTGGATACCAAATACCTGCTATTTGGTATCGGCTTACACGAAAGCTGATAAATTAAGAGTTGTTGGTAGGAATGAATTCAAATGGTTTATACCTCGGCACACTCCATTCACTCACACCATCTTCAATCTTCCAGACGATGTGCGCAAATATTTAATTGCCAATTTTTAGAATTTTAAATGCTCTTTTTCCGTTATTCAGCCCCAGGAAGATATGAATATGAATTCAGAAAACTAGCTCTTGCGTTGCATACAACCATTAAAGATTCTTGTGAACTGATAACGCTTGTATAGTACGTGTTGTAGTACTATCCCAAAATGCCACAACAATTATGTTTGCTAGCAAATCGCTACGATTGTCTGAATCAGCGTTAAACAAAGAAGTGCGACTTTGAACTTGACTTTGCTGCTGCAAACTCACATGTTCTATAGATAGATACATTTGCACAAACTTATTTCAATGAAATTATTCTATTTATTCGTTATGTACTCATAGTCAAAAGTAAATCACTGAAATAAGACCGTTCATACGTGAAATTGAAAGTTTACTTGATTACTACTGTGTGCACAAAGTATGTTAAAGGGTGTGTCAAAGGATCTTCCTCATTTCCACCAACCAAAAATGCCAATATATAGCACACACTTTGCACGTTGGGGCATGGCTCCGTAACGATTGAATGGAAGCGAAATGCTGTAGTAAACTTCAAAGCAATTATCCTTTGTAACTGAAGTACTCTACCCACGACAGAGTTTACACGCATTTTTGTAACAATACTTGCACTAATATAGAAAATAAATTATAGCAAAATCGTCCAAGTTCATTAATCGACAATTAAAATTCTGGAATCATAATAATTAATTAATAATCTGCTTATACTTTTGTTTGTACAATAATGGTATAACACCAAGCCATCCTGGAAGCGAATTTGTTATAGCCCTTTGGCTTACACTTGAATGCAGAAGACGTTTCTAAATAAAGTATGAAATGCGGCGCCTCCTCTCATCTTATCTATAAAACAATCTCTCTCAAAGATAAGATCATTAACACTGTTATCCTATATTGTGTGCAAGGACCAACGACTTTGCATCATCGCATCGTAGGTTTTAACCATGCACTTACTGCTGGTCAGTAAAGTAACACGGCTATATTCTTTGTTCTTGAGCACCTAACCTTTTTAGCAGAAGATACATGATGATGAGATGAGTCATCATCATCAATTCAAATGAAATGAATACAAAGTGAGTAGTACGGTATGGTATAGTACCCGTTTCTTTGGTCGTTCAGAAAATACTCCATTGAAGTCTAGCCAGAAATAACGGTCATGCTAGTGTTGAAAAAAAAAAAAAAAAATTATTTCTGTTTTATCAACTTTTAAATCCGATCAAGATAAGCCCATTTCTCTCCACCAGCACTATGCACAATTTAAAATTTTATGAAATACATGCACACTAATATGTATATTACCTTTTGTATTATCTAAATTTTATAAACTGAATCTTATTTTTTTGCTGCATCATATATATTTGGCAATAGTTTTTCTCTCTATTCTACCCATTGAATAAAATCTTCAAACTTTTCTTCTTTATGAATGAAAATCCAATGCAGATGGATTGATTCCATATCATCAATCGTATTAACAAGGCCATTAAATTACATGAGTGTAAAGAAAAGTCAAATTTCAAAATCCACATAAAAAATCCGTTACAAGTCTCGTCACTACTACACTTAAACTCCCTGAAACAATGTATGTCTGAATATTAGTATGTGACAATGCATTAGAAATAATCAGGCTTGTTAATAAACCGAGAATTGTAAAGCGCATATAAATACATACCATGCAATTTCCCAAATTTTTCAACAGGACAACTCTCATAGCCTAAGAAAAAGTTTGGAGTTCTCCTGACCAATAAGAAAACGAATCACCTTAATAGTGGGCAACGTATATTTGGGCAATTTGGAACCTTTTCTCTTGGAACATTTCCTCTTGTCAGTCAGTCTGCTGTGTGCTGCTTTTCCGTACATTACATACACACGGAAGCAGAAAAGCCAAGTTTTGGGGTACTGTGATACTTGGAAAGATAGAAAGAAAGGACTCCTTTCGGAAACCTATCTGTGTAGAGATTGATTTCCAGAAATTTTTCATTATAATATACCCAATCATCAATTCAAACCGTTAAACATCATTTTTCATTAGAAGTAAATTCATCAAAATAATCTACGCAGGTAAAAAAATAAAGGTCGGTTTAAAAAAAAAAATATTATGTGCCTAGTCATTAGTAAATTTTATTCATATTGTGCATCGTAATAGGTAATAATAAAGAGTAATATTTTATTTGCAATGTGTTTTTTAAGTTGCTGGCACACGTTTTCTGGTAGAACAGTAGAACCCCAACGCATCTTGAAAAAACAGAAAATTATTAAATTGTCCGTGTCCAATTCTTTTAATATTTTTCCTCTTATGTTTTACATGTTTTCCACATTTCTTGATTATGTTACTTTGCTGGCTTTCTTTCAGCTTGAAACTTTCAAGTAAGCTAAGGTCTCTGTCTCCAAAAGCCATGTCGTACAATACGTAACTTCTCTGGGTTGATGTAAAATTCTGACTAAACCAAAGAGGACTAAACTCATTGAGTGTAACCCGTAATACTTTTTTCGATGCATTGCATTGCATGATGCATAATAATGGTGTGTTTGTTCGTTGATCAACAGCTGAAAGGAGAAAAAGAAAAGACAAAAATTCTACAATAAACAATTTTTTTCCCATAAACTCTCCTTTGGTAAATAAAGTGTAAGTTGAATAAAGTTGACCAGTATATTAATATGAAAATCAATCATTTAACTTGCTACATTTTCTTTACGCACACACACGATTCATTTGAATGAACTGGTATTAACAAGTTTCTCACGAAAACAAAACTTTTTTGCTATAAAAGACATTGACTTTACTCTGTCCTTGTTGCACCTAGGTGTAATTTTTGGCGAGTGAGAACAGTCAAGTCATTACCACCGTGAACACGTAATAATTAAGAACTTTATCTTAAAAAAGGTGAGCAAGTTAATTGGAAAACTTTTATTTACACTAAAGGACATTTGCTTAAATCAAGCACAGCTCTTCTCCAAACACCCAAAAGAACAAAATAAAAAGTGTTTTATTTTTCTTCATCCACATTGAGATAAACTAGCTTTTTTTACTTGCAGCATTTGCTTAAAAAATTATTTGTGTTATATAAATATTTTTACTGTATTTGCTCCTGTCTAGCTACTAATTCTTCATTTAACAAAGGTTGAAAAGCCGTTGTACTACGGTTGCGAAAATGGCAGATCTCATGGACAATATCGACAAAAATGATCCAAACCCAAAAAATTTACAGGAGCTCACCCAATATGTAAGAAACATTTCAGCGTCTCATAGCATGAAGCAATATATTAAATGACATGATTAAGTTGGTTTTGTAATGTATATCTATTCATTTTCCAGCACCTTATGACGCGCAAGGAACACCTGGGGCTGTGGTGGGTGGAGTTGGCGTCCTTCCCACGGATCCTCGCTAGTTAATTTTTGGTTTCATTTTTTACCATATAGTTCACGTGCTTGAGGCAGATGATAATAAGTTATTATAGTGGTATATTGTACAGAAATAACACACCAACAATGGTATATTGTATTACATATACACAATTTGTATGACAATTTTACTGTAAAATATCGTAATCGTTCATGAAAGTTAACTTTTCTGAGGTAGGTTGAAAATATCCAGTGTTTCATTCAAGCACATTTAATTACATTATTAAAATACCTTTATGTATTTGAATTAGTTGCGTAAGTACGTTGCAAAGTATATATAAATAATTTTTTGAATGCAGATTTCAAATTCGTCCATTGTGAAACCGCTCTGTGCAATATAAAAATGTACCACGTATTGGTAAATGTTGCATGTTCGCGTGCAAACTTGCACTGCAAAGTAATCTCTTTAATAGCCCTGTTTAAAAGCAAAAAGATGAACCGAATTATTTGAAAACAATAATATTGAATAGGTAATTATCTTTTCAGTAAAACTTTGTTCAAATTTTTATTCATATTTTTTTCAAGTTTGAATTGAGGGTCCGTTGCGAGATAATTTGGAATATTGTTTTCGTAGCTTAATAATAGTGCAGATCATATATAATATACATGTTATATACGTACGAGTACGGATATTTAATATACACTTTCAACTAGCCTAAATAAAATTATTATTTTTAAGCACTGATTTCAAATTTTCAAATACTCTTTTTTGGATAATTGCTCGGAATGTACCGTCAACAATCAGTATGTCAACGTCATCATAAATCCATGTTTCTCGTGCTGTTGACATGAATTTTGACTACATATACATAATTACTTATGCAGACGCAGATGCCGTGCCGTGCCTTGTTAGTACATTTTTGTGGTTTCATGTCTTTGTCTTACTTGAATAGAAGTAGGGTAGCTTCATTTTAAAAACTGTTGAAAACTGTTTAAAAGCTGTTGAAACGAACGATTTTGAGTGCATTTACTATAAAAATGTGCATCATGAATTCATATTCTCACTTAAAAGTCAAGCTGACTTAAATCACAATCTGTATGAATGCATACTTAGGACCTATAAGTCTTAGGTACAAACTAAACGGCAGATTATTTTATCTTTGGTATTCATGTAAGTTATCTAACACTCTTATACATC
>JAHZMZ010004635.1:0-12052 GCA_027743805.1 Lepidocyrtoides sp. E14
ATTGAAGAATATCAAAATTCGGTATTTATCACAGGAAAAAAATTTTTCTTTAGCAGTGACTCACCTGTCTACATGCTTTAATAACAGGCTTCCATGGCAGTATAGCCATCCTTAGGTTACAACATTCTATTTGTTATTGCTCCATCCTCATACAGTTTTCTCATTTCTGGTTTCTCCCTACTGTCTTATTTCCACACCACCGTTCACTACACTAGCAATAACCGTTACGTCGTCGCCTGCTCTCTTTCTCTTCTTGACGACATGTCCCTAGCTCTATGCATGCATGTCTTACCACCGTAATCATCATTGAATGTAAGTAATGTTGTGTCTGTCGTAGCAGTCTTGAATGTTTCTTTTGGGATTTCCCTTGTTTAGCTTTCTATTCTTTACTAGGAAAAAAAAAATTTTGATAGAAGGAGAAAGCATGTAGCAAATTTTTTTTTTCTTGCTTTGTACACGATGAACCTTTGAACAAGCAGCAGCGGCAAAATTTCTGAAGCATAATAATCACAATAGCAGCAGTATGTCGACTGATAAAAATATGCTTTGCTTTCCATTTATACATGCATGTATTTTCCATATTATGTAGCTTTCACTGCTGTCAAAAAATGTACGAGCGTAGGGAAAATGGGAAAACTGGTTGGAATGTACGTGGTGTCTGTCTGGCCGCTGGGCCCGTAGAGCCATCCATGAATGAGCCACAACACACACACTCTGTAGGTAGTAATATGAACCTAGACTAGACAGGAAACTGGAACTGTCTTTTCTCTTTTTTCTCGACTGAATCGAATTCAGTTTACATAATAAGAATAATACGATACATCCTCTACGGGATTTAGATTACGCAGCGTCACCAACAGCAAGTGAGATCTCACGTTGCTTTTCCTGCTTTCCCTTATTTCATAATAGACTGAAGTAGAGATTGTAGTGTGTGTGGTGCTGGTAGTTGGACGATGTTTGTATAAGAAATTGGCCATTTTATTCTAGAGAGTGGTGGTAATAGAGTGAAAGCAACAGTCTCTCCGTCTGCTGACGTCGGGAGACAATGTGTGCACTTTTCTCTGTTCAAGTAACACAAAACCACTAAATTACAGCACTGCATAAGAGACTAGAAGAAATGTGACAAAGAGTAATTAAGCGATCTCGCTTATTACTTCATATGATAAGTATAGATATACTATCTTACGTCTGCATATTATAGTAAGTACAATTCGGTTACCATCATGTCGTCTAACAGGTATTCAGCTAATAAAATAGGTGATTCAGTAAAGAAACCTGATAAGGGAGTTCACCACGTATTAAAAACCACATTTAGAGTAGACTTTGATGTCTACAGACAAAAGAATGGAACGAAAGGAATGACAATACTGAATTAGCAGTGCCATCACTAGAATGACAGTGACAGTTATCATTTTCATCATTCGACTTTCTATCTAGGTTGCTTTTGTTTACATTGCGACTGCATTGTGGGTTTTTTTAGTTACTTGAGGACGAAAATAATATTAGAATGGTAAATGCGGAACGAAAACAACTTCATTAGGTTTACTTAAGAGTTTAGACATGTAGTGCAAACAAAGGGGACTGTTTGTCTCATGATGTCATGATATACATACGTGGGTACTACTATTACGGCTAAAAATGTATACAATGTAAACAGTAATAGTGTACGCTTTCTCGGCTTGTGATTTACGCTATAAAGCATTCAAATTTTTTAAAATCAACATTGTCCCTGTCCCCATACTTTTACTCACAATCACAGGCAGAAAGTTTGAGCACGTCACTTTTTCTTGTAGTTTTTCAACTTTTTTTATTTCTTGAAACAAAAAATAAAAACTTTTTGTCTCTTGTTTTAACCCGTCATAAAATGAATTAGGCATCCAGTGCAATGTATTCCGTACAGTATGTATATAAATATGCGTTTAACGGACTAACCAAGCAGAGTTTATTTTTATGTGTGGGTATGTCACATTTCCTATTCACTCTCTTTTGTAGCTGAGTCAAAGGTAAAACTAACAGTTTTTATTTTACATTTCCCTACAAATACCTAACGCACATGTGAACTTTTGGCTGGCCTTTTCATACGTTTTTACAAGGATACTAAAGAACTAGCCCAGTATACAATTTTGAGAAAAAAACTTGTCTCGCCGTCTCGTGTTATGAGTTTTTAGTGAATGTTTCTTGATGGTAATACCATAAAGCCTCAACTTTTCCCATAACAATTCACACTTCCTCCCTCAAAACAACAAGCACACACATACAAATATGCCGTGAGTATTGTGTGCCAAAGGTTGTAAGTACATTGGAAAGTACGCGAGATAGACCCTTTATAGCTTGTGTCTTGAACATTAAGATGGAGAAAAAGTTTTTTTTTCTTGGAACGCTTGTGATTGTCCTAAATTACATAGTCCAGCACAGTACGGAGGAAAGCATGTGTGTACTTTTCTTGTCGTCTTATGCCTAGTGTGTGTGTGAGGATCGGATGACTGTTATATTGGTATAGTTAAAGAAAAACTAACTACTAAGGTAAATGCGACGACGACAGTTTGAATCCCTTGGAAAAAGTGAGATTTGGTCTTTGTTGATTTCATTCATGCAATAGTAAAACTTTTTTCCTGGTAGTTTTCACTCTTTTCTTTACATACCTTTGGTGGACCATTTGCGTATGTGGGACTGGAGAGCAGCCCATCGTCAACGACGACCCCTTGAGCTGTGTTCACCGACGGTGTTGGAATTGTGTTTAAAGTTAGAATGTCAGCAGAACCCATGTCACCATCCACAGAATCGATCTCTTTCTCAGTTGTGACGACCCCTGAAGACGAAGACTTTCTTCGCGGCGGTGGAACCGGCTTAGCAGACCTTTTCTTTGCTTTCACCAACACCTTGCCTTGAAGTTTTTCAGGTGATGGTAGATACTCCATGTCTTCATCGGGATCAACAAGATAGAGCATATCACCCAAAATGCTTTTCAAATAACTTGCCATCTTCTGTTGATACGGTTCCGAGCAATGATTCTCCAGGGAAAGTATAAGAGGATAGCGAGAGGCTATGAAAGCATACGGCTTGATTGCATCAGAGAGAATCTCTTTGAACAAAATTTTTGTGGTAAGAGTATAGCCATGATACACTATTGGCTCATCATTTTCACCGTCCCAGCAATCCACTAGATAACATGAAGAAACAAGAAGTACCAAGGGATAAAAAAATGTTGAATCAAACAATTTATTCAATAATACATAAGTAATAATATAGCTCATGATGATCCTCTCTACGATTATGTCTAACGAGTTTTTTTAATAGTATCCTTCAGTCTTTCCACACACATAGGCAACTTCAATTTTTATGCTATTTCACACTCAAATACATATGTATGTTGTACCTATTTACGACGACATCGTATCATCTCAAGTAGGGTAAAATAAAAATATAGATGCACTAAAAAAATAGGGGTGCACGGATTTTGCTCCTTGGTACTAGCACTACTAGAAGGAAGAACTAAAGACACTTTTTTCCTATTTATGTCAATAATGTCAAGAATCCCATTATTTCGTTGAGATTTATGAAGCCACTATATCTATTTAATATCTACTCGAGAGGAAACGAGACAAAGCCAAAACCACATACTGCGAAGAGCCTGCCTACCTGACTAAGCTAATAACGTAAGCAGTACATATTAAAGGAAGAGAAATAAGGATAAAATGTGGGTCTTTGGCCTACCTACCTTCTACTTAACTATTACCATCTTGCACGAAAAACTTTCCCCCATTTCAAACTTATCATTATAATATCTTTACTGTATACATACCTGCTCTATTTCATGTTAAGTTTATACAGAAAGATAACATATTATAGGTAATAACTTTTCATCTTACGTTCCACACAGCGACAGCCCCGTTTTAATGCATCCACATAGCCCTCGACACTGCTCGCACCGCTCAATTGATTTCCCACCAAGTATCTATAAATATATTTCAAGCAGAATGGAGAAAGTGAAAAAAATGAGGAAGCAAAATTTGCTGTCAAAAAATTAAGGAAGGAAAATATGATTATCATTTCCCCTTCTTGTTGTTTGCTTTCTTTTACTTCTCACAAACAATAAAATAGGGAAATATATAAGCTTATTGTAGTTTTTCTTGGAAAAGTTTGAGCAATACTTTTTTTGCCTCCTCAAGTTGAAGTACACCTCACCTCAACAAATAAAAAACACATAATGATGTGATCATCGTCTAATATAATATGGATTAAAGAAAACCATGATGTCTTTGCTCGACAGAAAAAAAGACAATTTCTTCAACTATAATCCACTTTTTATTGCTTTCTCAACCTTACAATTTTTCATCATAAAAATGCTCTCTTGAAACGTCAATTTTCTTGTCTTTTTCCCCCTCTCACTTCCATCATTTTTTTACTTTGATATGGATAAGATTGAATGCACATATGAAGGTAAAAATTCCAACAGGGAAGGGAGGAATCAAGCGAAAAAACCTGCTGTCAAAAAGATCAAACCGGGGTGAAAGGAGCATCCTGAGAAAACCGGCTGAACTCATTTCTCCTTTATTCCTGTGCTCTGCAGACTTTTCATAAATTTTTATCAGCTCACTGCACTCATCCTCTGTGGCCATTGAAGGATCTTCCTTTTGCTCCTCTCGAAGGAATTGGCACAATTTTGCTGACGTCAAGACCCCATTGGAAGCATACCTTGAAGAGAAAAGTACAGCATAGAGATAATCGGAAGAAAAAAGTTTTGAGTTTTCCGTAAAACTAAATAACTCAACAACTACTACTATCTATCAATGGTGTCCAGACCAGCCTGGCTTATAACCATGAATGCTGAAAGATTCTTGTGACATCACGACGATTTCGTAAACGTTCTAATGTAATAGTAATATTACTGTCCCAATACACCAATTTGTAGTTTTCGTTCTGTTCTCTTGCGTGGAAATGATTGTCACAGACAAGGGATAAATTGAATTTTAAAATTCTATTTTGTTTTCTGTACACATGTTCCTTCAATAGACCTTCGTTCAATCTAATCGGGTAACCATTTTAGATCGGCATTCCATGTTTTTTTCTCTCACTCGCCTTAATATTTTGCCAGTGCCAACGCAAGTTGACCATTTCGCTACGGACCAGCCATCCTGTGATGGTCTAACGATTTCCTAACCCTACTTTAATTCCCATACATGAATGTTTGTTTTCTAGAGTCGTATTGAGAAAGTTACCATTCATCTCTCCATCTCAACTTTTCTCTGCACCACCACAGTACTTGTGTAGTTCCTGCATGTATGGGTACCGTTGTTGGTGAAAGTCAGACAGCATAAAATTGTAGCCGGTTTGCTCATGACTCACGACGACGACAACTGCTACCATGCATATAAACTGTACAATAAATACATATATACTTAAATATCTATCCATCCTGATCTCGGCAGTCGGCACTATCAAGTAAAATGGTAGCTAGAATTATTCCAAGACCAATTTGGGATTGTGCCAAACGAGAGCGTGTGTACTTGACTCACACGAGGGAAGGAATTATCATTATCGTAGTGATCATTGTCTAAAGCAGACTACTTATTTTCTGAGCACGGAAGCAAAGACCAGATAAGCCGCTACCACCACCACTGTCTATCTATCACTGAAAACCCAAGTCCTGCCATATTGAACTTATTATGTATATACATGTTTAAAAGCTGTACATCTAAACGTTTATACGTGTACAATGGTAAATGTGAAGTGAGTCATCTATCCCTGAAATTCTACTTTCTCCTGAAGTATTTCAAACCTACAATCCTCTAAAAACAGTTGGTTGGCGTGTTTTCTTCATGGTATTGCAGTGACGCTGCCAAATTTTTTACTGCAGAAGATGATACACATACATGAGTTTGTACATATCTCCACAAAAAGAAACTTTTTCCCGTATGCTTTCTCTTATTACATGTTTAAGAATCATGCACTATGAATATATTACAGTTTAGCTACATTTTTTTTTTCTTGTATGTCTCTCTCCGAGTTCATAATAATAAGATGACCCTAACGAGTTTGGATGCCGTTCTCAATTCACCAGTCTTTTCATCTTTGCGCCTGTTGTCAATGGCCTTTCAACCTTTCCTTTTTCATCTCAAATATTGCAGAGGGATAAAAGAGAACATGCATACGTTACTCAGAGAATGTGAAGAGACAATAGAGAAACCTAGAAAAAATATTTTCTCTACCGCCTGGCCTAAAGGTGCACTGCTGCTGTTGTTGACCTTTCAAGAAAATGGACTAATTGCGTAAACCCAGACTCTCGTGAGACTTTTATTTTGCATTCTTGGAGAAATTGTTGGGTCTCTGCTGTAGAAATGAAGAAAGGACGCATATCATTTCTAGGGAAAACGGTCCCAAAATGTACTGGTCGTTGGTTGTTCTTGTTCCCATTGCCAGGATTAGAATTAGTGTTGAAGTAATTAATTGAAAATGCTGATGATGCTGTTTGCCTGCTATCAGTAGCTAGCAGCATACCTTGCATTCCTTCATAAATCATTATTTTGTGAGATTCTCTTATTCTCACTCACTTTTGTCTACGATGAATGTGAGTCTATTCAATTATTGTATACTTTGAAAAAAGAGATAAGGACAATAAGGACGACCCTACAGCTTACATGTAATCTGCTCTTTCATTCTTGTCATTATTATCTCATTTACAAAAAAAGGGAACTTACTATTGTGCTGAAAGTCTTTTCACCTAAAAAAAAGCTTTAAAGCAGACAAGACTCAGATTGTTATCATGAATCATAATAATGATATAAAATTTATGCTGTGCTCACAAAAACCTACTTTGTACTTTCATACACGCATACAAACGTATGTAAAGTTTCCTTCTTTATATTTCCTATTATTTTGCTCCCTTCTTACAGCAGCCAATTCTACTGAAAATAAAGACATCTATTCTAGTTTCTTTTCTTATTTCATATTTTACATACTTTTCAAATAGGCGCTCTACTTCTGGTCGCTTGAAAAGTCGGAAGTAAAAGGCTACAAATTCTTCCTCATCCAGTACTTCAGGTGGAGAATTCTTGCCACCGCCAGCCGACCTTTTGGTATTTGCCTCGTGAAATAGTTTCTTGGTTTCATCCTCATCCATCTGAATGTTCAGGTTTTTCAAAAGTTTCATCGTCTCTGGGAAACTCAGGCACTTGTTCTTATCCATGTCGGCTGAATTGAATTGCTTTCGCAGCCATCTCTCATAGCTTTGCTGCTCATCTTGAGATCTGTATAGGGATACCAAGTGTTGGAGCACACGAACCTGGTGATGAAAAAACAAGCAAAAAAGAACGACATGAAAATTCATGAAAGAGAATGCTTGAAAAGGAAAGAAGAACATGAGAAGTTGAGTATTGAAATATTCATTTCCTTCTTTTATTCCACCACATGTCTTATCTATTTGTACTTTACTTTTGTCTCCCAAAGTAAAGCGTGTATAGAAGAAGCTAAATGTAAATTCAAAGTCTGCGATGAAAGTTGTCCTTATTAATTCTGCGATCAAGATAAAAATGATTACAGTACATACTACACTCAATTTTCTACAGAGAAAAGGAGATAAATTAGCACAGAAAAAGTACGATCCTAGTAGGACCGTCCTACACCAGTACTCAGGCGAAAAAAATACATGAATGTATACCTACATCAGTCTCATTCGGGTATTTTGTATACAACTTTTCAGGTTTCTTTTGTTTTTTGCTACTTTTCACTACGCCTGAACCAAAAATCTTTTCATAACTTCTCAGATTACAAAATCTTACAAACTGTGTTTTTAAAAATAAGTGCATGATTTGTTCAAAATGCAAATATCAAGCTTGCCCCAGACCATGTTGCAACCCACAAGAGAAGAGACCAAACATACTGAACTGAATGTTTCAATCTAGAAAACTTCCACTGTGGTTTCTAATTTTATTCGTATATAAATATGTAAGTGCAAATCTCTTTGTAAAACTGCATTAAAACCAAAGTCAGCCGTTTTATTTTTCATAGTCAATATAGATCCATTATTCAGAAATTGTCAAATGACTACTAAACGACTTTTCTGATCTTGTATTTTTGTAAAAACTTCTACATTCATAGCGTACTCTGACTACAGTCGCGCAGTCCACCGGTATACATTCTAACTGAAATTTGCTGACCAAAGTCCTGGTAAAAGTCGATATTTTCAAAATTTTTATAGCCATTTCCCTAAAAGAGTACACGCATGCAGGAATAGCACATCTAATATTAAACTTTTACTCGCTTGCTTTACAACTAGTCAAGTTTCATCATAAGAAGTATATTTCTCCGTTGAGTTTGTGCTTTTGAAGAGAGCGTGCTAGCAAGCCAACTTATGAATATACATAATAATATGCAACCATGTTACTTGAAATCTCTTGGGATGTTGGTGGCAGTGTTTACTGCAAGAAATGGCTGAGCACTGAGCATGGCTGTACTAATACCATGTATTTATATTTTTACAGATGCATTCCCACTGCTACAAAACATTTTTCTCCGAGATTCGGTAAACCGACACTTGGAACTTTACGCTTTACGCAATCTATAAAAAAGTTTACTCTTACTTTCACCAAAAAGAAAGGAACTTCTTTCAAGCGTTTTTTTACAAAACTGAATGTTTTCTACTTACATTCAATCATAAGTGATTTAAGCAGAAAAGAATGTCACATTCATATACCAAAAACAAATCTGGCGCGAATCGGGAAAGTAAAAGTGTAACGTGATTTAATGTGACATGCCATATATTCTAGTTTTCTGTCTTGAGATAAATTATCTAACTCAAGCATGTCTTTCTCTGGAATGTTCCTGTTATGTGACTGCAGTGAAATTGAAAAAAATACTTCAAGCGGGAGAAAGAAGAGGTGTTCATTCATAACTATGTATTCGAATAACATAATTTTCTTTAGAATATATAGTGTCATCCCCAATGGGAGTTGCGTGTTTTCTTTGGCTCAGTTCCAAATTTCCAGTGTACGTTGTAATTGCACTGGCTCTAAGGGCAAATGATATCACATCGAAAAGTATGGCGTTCTGTGTATTTTTTAGAGGTGAATGTAACCAGACACTAATAATATTGGACAGCATAATGGCGTGGTAGGTCGTAGTTTGAAATAGGTAAAGAAATCAGAGACCATTGAGAATTTAGAACAAGGCACATAATAATTTGGGATGGGCTATTAGGAAGAGGACATTGGTTTACTGATTATAAAAAGGGTTTGGATCATTAGTCAAGCTTAGAATTGTTAATTCTTCTGCATGGATGGTGTTGTATGGTAATTGTTGAAGATTTTCGGATAACTAACGTTAATAGCTATCATTATAGCTGCTAAAACTTTAGGTAGCACTTGGAGCATCGTGTGTCAAACTGCTTAAGTCTAGACATGATGATACAATATGTGCTCATTCTGAGTATGATTTCAGAGATACTATCAAGTAATATCTTTTTATGCTCAGAAATTTGATTTACAGATCTAATCTGTCTGGTTTTGTCTTACCACTATTCATTCATCACTTTTTCTATAGGACAATTGGAACGATATATTGTAGAACGACTCAAACAAGAGTTGGGAAAGTTCCATGACATAAACAATGGTAGTAAATTCGAGACTCAGTGACTACACTTGATGCAAGTTTACCTGACAGCAGCAATGCTGTCATAGAGCGTAAAGCATAAATGTACATACCCATTTTTCTGCGGTATCCACGTTTGGAGCCACCAAATCCCAAGTATCGTTTCGAGGGCCATAGATAATGGAGAAACAAGTTTTCTCATCAACATTCGATTTGTAGTCTGCTTTTTTTGACCTCCTTTTTGCTTCAGATGCTTCCACCTTGTTGAAAGTATCTGTTTGCCAGCCACGACGAACTTCTTTGATTTCACTCAGCTCAACTGAAAGGTAAAAAAAACGACAACATAAATCTCATTAGTTGTTAGTGTGATATCCATAAAGTGTATTATCCATGTCTGTTACTAAACAGAGATCCCTATCTAGATTTAGAAATTGCTGCCATTCATTTAGTTTGCTTGCTTAAGACATGCAGTAAATACCTACATAACTGCCTTATCTGTTTGCTTCCACAAATATGTACATGTCAAAACAAACTCATTAGTTGATATACCGTTAGTTTAATAGTTTCTGAAAAGAGACGAAAAGCAGCTCATGAACGAACATGTAAATATTATGAACTTTGTTTCTGATTTCCTGCTCTCTGCCAACAACACAGATACATTTTACACTTCGTATAACTATTCATACTGCAACACGCGTCATCAGCAGATCATTAAAGATTAAGTTTGAACAAAAATGTGCATGGATTTAGGCAGAGTAATACTTATATGAGCTGATGATAATGGTTGTACTTACAAAAAAGGGATAAAAATAATGAAGCATAATGAAACGGGATATGACATTATAATAAAAGCAAAAATCATTACCTTCACAGCAGCAGTAAAATTCTTAATAATATGACTCTTCAGATCAATACTTACTATTTTTCTTTTGCTTTTGAAAGCAGTTCGTCGACTTGGAAGGCTCGTATTTCATAGCCATCTCATTAATATCCAATATAAATTTCCGACGAAACCATTTGGAAGCTGAGCGAACTTTCCATAGATGGGATCCATCTTGATTTAGACTTTTCAAAACATCTTCCAGCTCCTTTGAGTTGGTAAGAATATCTGCAGATTAATAAACATCATCCATAAAAGTACACACATAATTAATCGTACCAATTTACATAATAAAAAAGATAATAAAATAATTCTCATTAATCATTTCCATTTACTTTCCTGTTTTTAGAAATGCAAATAACGAATTTGTTCTACATATTCATAAATATTTGAACAACATAACATCAGATGAATTCACATTGCCTATTTAATAATATACATAGGTAAACATAATTCCATTGAAACCCCCTGCCACAGCCACAGTAAATACAAAACCAATTCATTTTTCATGAATAACGTTGATTATGAAAATATGGCCAAAGTTGTGCTGCATGTTTTTGATATCTCACAGTATGCGTCCTTTTCCCAGATGGAATGGATTGTCTAGATTTCCCATGAATCTCCAATATACTTTTAACCTTTTTATAAAATGCATGTAGGCATGCACACATCTTTTGTTGTGCGCCATAATACCGTGCTTGCGGAAATACGAATATGATAGTAGTAATAGTTGTAACACTGCTGATGATAAACATAGACTTGTCTAGTCTTACGTTGTGAGTCCCCAGCTTCATGCAAATTGTACAATATCCTCTACTTTGACTTCTTTTTTTACATATAACACAAACCTGAAATGGAGCTGTGTATGTAAAACTCGAACCGTTACCTCAGGAAAATCTGGAGAAAAGTCTACACGACAATCCTGAATTACATTATTCCTCCGCTTGCAAATTGCAAACCATGAAAGTGGAAGAAGAATAACAGTGCGAATGAGAATACTACACAGCAAAAAGGCCATTATGGCTCACTTCAAATGCAAAGTGCATGCATAAATCGATAACTTAAGTCTGGATTTTGTTTGTGGGCAACAACCCGTGAAAGGAACTGCCGTTTTTTTGCTAGTTATTTTTTTTCTCAGTAGCACCACTACTTCTATTACTACTACTGCAAAAACTACTATTGTAACATGGAGGAACAGACAACATAAAACCACATTCTTTGCAGCTGTGCCCTAATACATATTTTTGTCGCCTATGAATAAAAGGATGTAAAACTTGCTGTACTGATGATGATGTTCAAATGTTGTATTGCATGCTGGAAATATCATGTTTTCATTAGTTTCTCTCTTTCCTACTTGAAAGCAGTGGGAAGCAATTTTATGGAAGAATGATATTTTTACATTTTAATCTTTTTTATTCCACGCTAAAGGAGATGATATGCTTTTATGTCTTGTTCCTTGAAATACCTATACTCCTACACACAAAGTTATACAGAACAGATTTCTGAAAATTATCAGGGGATGAGGTCATCATAAAATGTGTTTTACTTTATATACTCTATAAAGTAGTCTGCCTTTTTTGTGAGAAA
>JAHZMZ010004636.1:0-16112 GCA_027743805.1 Lepidocyrtoides sp. E14
AAGTGTGAGATTGGTGCTAGTTAGTAAAAGAGAAAGCAGCAGCAGCGTAAAAAATACTTATCGGATCGGTCAAGAGAAGGATCTTTTTTGAACGAAATAATATTTACAATTTGATTAAACAGCTGCACAACAGTAGCTTATAAATATCTCTATTAATTAATTATAACCTAAATGTTAAATATAAAAAATTAAACTTTTTTAAATGTTTATACTGAAACCTAAACATACAAAATATATACCTCTCTCTCTCTCTCTCTCTTGATGATGGATAAAAAATATTGTGCCACATTTATCTTCTTCTTCTATAAAAAAAAGAATCTGTCTAAATATAAACATTGTTATCTCTCTCTATTTACCTATTTAAATGTAAAAAAAAACATACCGCATATACAATCTGTATTCCACTGATCGTTTGAATTAATCAGTGTTTAAACATAATTTGTTGTACGTTTAGAAATTACAATAATCTTTTTAAGGAAATCCATCATGAAGAACCAACGAAAAAGACTGGAAACAATTTTTTTAAATAAAAATAATAAGCATTATTTTCTCTTCTCCATTATTATATTTAAGAGTTATAAAAGTTCAAGATAATAATAATATGACATCACACACTACTTCACTCTTTATAAATATTTATGATTTGTTCCTTTTAAATGTCAAAGTGCCTCTTAAATTGAATGAATGAATGACAGGACAGAAAATTTCTCCTTTGATTTTTTTCTCCAACTCTACATACTACTCCTCATGACTTTAGATGACAGGCTATGGAAAAAAATCTTTAGAAATATTTTTACACACCTTACCTATGTAAATCTTGATTATTAAAAAGTAAAACTAACGGATAAGTGGTAACAGTAAAAAAAATGAAAAGGATACTTTCCAATAATTTTCTTGTAAGTACGATATAAAAGTTTTTTTTTCTCCTAATGAAACCTCTTAGTACAATGCGTTTTCCTCTGACGATAGATTATTATACACATTTCTATTTACAGGACGATAGGCAGCAGACGATAATAATATTCTTTTACAGTTTATCACTTTTTCATTCTTCTTTTGTATTTTGTTTGAAAAAAAAAGAATAGTAGGTGGGTTGGTAGGTAGGTTTGTTAAACTGTAAGCCAATTACTGCATTTTTTTTCTTTAAATTAAATTTATATAGGTCATCTACTACACACACATCTCTTTTTACTCTTCTTGTGATACAAATATTGTAATTACTATAAAAAATGGTAACGTTTTTGTAGTGTAGATTAATTTAGCTGTTAAGTAGATTAGGTGCGTAAATAGTATGCAAGTGTGAATTATCCTATAATTTGGGCTGCTGGAATTAGAATTTTATGAAGCTGAAACTTTTGTTGATTAATTTTGCTTAGGACAATGCAACAAGGCTTTAAATAGAATTAATTATGATAAATAAATAAAGGACGACGACGACGGGGCCACAATATCAAAACTTTAGTTTAAGTTTGAGTATTAAAATACACTCTCCAGTTTAGTTATTCGTACGTTTTTAAAGTTAACTAAACATACTCGCCCCAAATCGTAAAATTATAACTAATTATTATAAATGTAACCGCAAATTATCTCCTAATATTTTAGTACATATTTATTATTCGTTCAGTCAAGAAAAGTCTAATTTTGAGTCTCATCAAATGTCACAGTGTAAAGTAAAATAAAGAGAGGAAAAAACTTGTGAAGAGAAAATATATTTAAAATTATTAATGAAATTCTAAAATTAAAAAGTCAGACAATTTTCAAGGAAAAAATATGTCAACAGCAAAAAAAAGAACGAGGTCACTACTACTACTAGTTTGTAAGCATTAAAAACACAATATACACTTATTATTATAGGTAAGATGGATCAATAGTTAATTATATGACTATAAGATGATTTTGTATTTAGTTGTTAAAAAGGAAGGAAGATACTAGTCGTCACTTTTTTATATGAAAATGAATAAAGATGAGTAATGGAATCGTAAATAATATGATTATTATTATGCCACATTATTACCACTACCACTACTGCTGCTTTTGATAGTAAAGTTAGTTAAGTTTGTAATTAGTAATAATTAAAATATACAATAAAAATAACTATATAATATTATGGTTCTGTACTGGTACACTATACATTTAGATAGCATTTAGGAGTAAACGATGCTGACAGATAATTATTGTTTAAAAAAGTCATTAGTTAGGATTAGTTTAAGTAAATGAAAAAAATTAAGCGTTAATATAAAAATGTACATGTCAAGAGGAAAAATTAAATAATTCTGAATAAACTATTAAACTAATGCAAAAATGTGCTGCTGCCACTGCTGCTACGTATAATTAAATACTGTACGTATCAACAGAGAACTATCAGACTATAATTTATTATTAATAATTATTAAAATATTTAATAATTATACATAATATTACTGGTTTCGAAGTGTATAATAGTTCAATAATCTAGGTAGAAAAATTAAAAATACCAACTAATTATTATTAATTTAGTTTATAAATCGACAAATTATTAAGATTACCTACTACTACTACTGTAAACTAAATCGCTCTAAAAAAATTGTACTTGGAGGAGGAGAGCCCTTGAAAAATGAATGTTTTATTAATAAAATGAATTTTTAAAATGACATGAAGCAATGATTTGTTTTATTGAGTAGCTGCAAACATTTTTAAAAAAATCTTTTTACATCATCATTCCTCCACATCCCCTTCATAACCCTCATCTGGATCATATATTCCACTATCATCATCATCATCATCACTATACTCAGAGTCCTGTTCAGAATCAATATCAGTTTGGAAATCATCATCTTCATTCACATCAGAATCAGCTTCCATTTCAAAATCATCCTCGTACTCTTCCCCCTCCTCCTCCTCCTCCTCTTGAATAGACACTGTTGATTCCCCCCTCCTCGCTACTGGCCTTTCCTGTTCGCTGCTTCCTCCGTCCAACTGGGGTTTGTTTAACGTTGAAAACAAAAACTGTCCAACATCCACGTAACCTGAAACATCCTTTAGATATGTCACGGTTGCATTCAAATGGAAGCTATGAGTCCACAATGACGTGTGTCGGGCATCTAGTAAATATTTTCTTCTCTGTCGAATCTTTTTTATCCACAACCGAACATATTTTTGAGCCAGATGTTTTTCGTATTTTTCACGCTTTTTCTTTCGCATTATGGCATATGCTAACGAAAAAAAAATAAGCAAAAAAATGTGATTAAATTAAATCATTTTTTAAAACCAATTTTTTAAAGTAGCATCTTCAATCAACTTACGAAAATCAACCCACGCAGTCGTGAACCGTATTTTGCGTTCCATTACTCTAACGTCAAATTCACTGGCAAGCTGATTCTCTATCATTCTCGTGTGTGCCATCTTCATTTTATGAAATTTCACTCGTCTTTGCCAACTGTCCTTTTGCTTTTCAAGTTTCTCGACAATTGTCTTCAGTTTGTGGAGCTTTCTATGTCTCTCAGCGATTTTACACTTTTCCTCATATTTTCTTCGGAACAGAAAGTTTTTTTCTGCGGCAGTATCTATCACAGTTTTTCGTTTGTATTTTGAAGCCATAACTTTTCTTCTAGCTAGTTCCATTAGTGCTTGGCGTCTTTCTTCCCTTCTTTTTTCCACTGTGTCAATCGCCTTTTTCCAGCGTTCTTGTTTTTCAAGACATCTTTTATGCTCCATGTCGATACGGAGTTGTACCCTTTCTTGACATTGTTTTACACGTTGCTTCTGTAGCAAGGTTTTCGTGTCCCAGTCCATGTCGTCGTAGTTGGTGTCTTTGGTCAAGCGATTTTGTTGCTGTCTATCGTTCCACTAAATAAACAATTTATTTTTTAAAAACCTGATAAATTTCCCATTTTCTAACAGCGACATTCACCAAATTATTTGTTATACCTGCAAATCCCATCTTTGCAAAACCTCCTCAAGCCATTCATACTCCCTTAAGTACAACCTGTTTTTATTAAACTGGGCCAAGTTACACATCACCTCTCCCTTACTATTTATAATACCCAGTTCCCAGATCCTGTCCAGAATGTCCTTCCTCAGCACATAATTTTTTGTATTTGGATCATGATACGGATTATACTCCGTATCCCTTTTATGAATTAATGGATCATCATTCCAGAAGTGGGTCGAGCTACATTGCAAAGGCTCCCCAATTTTTCCTCTTGTCCATTTCGTAAACTTTGTCGGAAAGGGATAATACTGAGGTAGCTTCTGTTCCATAGGATACTTCAACCAACGCTTAAAAGTATATCCTGGAAATGCGTATGGAGGTTTGGGAACATTTTGAAAAAACTTTTGAATACTGGTAGGCGGTGCATAATAATGATACATTTCACGGGGCAGAGTAAACGACAAAAAATGGGATTTTTCTCGATTTCCATATCCGCAAAAGTCAAACTGATCAAACGGAGGAGACAATGGTGTGTCCGGGATATATCTGGGCGGTTTAAGAAACCAATCTTTCATTCTAAAGTTTTCCACCGAGGCCCTTCTAATAGGCTCCTTTCCTTTATCGGAATAATAATATTGTCCAGGATGTGGAACAATGTCTTCCATTATCCAATCAATATAATCCGGATGTACACCTCGCCCCCAGTCATAAACTCGTTTGAAACCAAACTTGTCAAAATCTGCAACCGCCATTTTGGCCATTATCAAATCATACAACTTTTTTGGATGACTTTCTTCAAAGTTAATCCACAATTTAGGCCAGTAGCGTTGATCTCTCATTAAATTTCTAATATCATGTCTAATTTTTTGCCAGTTTGTTCTATAATACTTTTTGTTTGTTAGGGGCAGAGCAGTATACCAAATGCGACGGGGTGGTCTTTGAAACGCTGACCGTTTTGAGATTCTATCTACTGCAAAAACGTCCTTTGGTTTGGATTCAATGGAAACTTGCATTTTCCAGTTGGAAGCAATTGGGGGAAGATTCATGAGTGCTTTTTCAAATTCCAGTTGTTTCTTTTTTCTATCGCTTCCAGAAAACTTTAGTAGGCCTGAGTCTGGTAACTCGGAAAATCTTCTGATGTAGACTCTCCGCTTGCGATCCTCTTCAAAATAATCGTAGTCCTCTGTTAACACGGCACCAATTTGGATACCTTGAAAACACAAAGTCAAACTCGATAGGTCAAAAAATATTCCCATCCAGCATTGCCTTATCGTGGCTCCAAAAAAATCTTACCAGCCCTCTCCATCTGATCTCTAACGTTAACCTTTTCCTTTTCCTCTTCCTCCTTTTCCTTTTTTTTCTTTTCCATCTCCTTCTTCATTTCCAGAAATTTTGCCTTGTGTCCAACACCTGTGCTATTGTCCTTGAAAAACTTCACCTTTAATTGATGCGCTTTACCTAACCCAAGTCCTAGGTCGTTTTCGTTCATTGAAATGTAAAACTCATTCTCTTTGTTCACCTTTGTCAATGGTTTTACTGCAGAGCGGTCTACAAACCGGATTGCTCCAAAGCAAAAGTCTTGATACTCAACGGGTTGATTAGGTCGCTGATATTTTTCAGTGGTGGAGGTTTCTCCAGCTTGCTCATTGTCCTCACTGTCATTTGATTTTACTTCGTGATCCAAGCTTTTTCTTAATCCACGGAAAAGATCGGCCACGCCAATGCTCTCTGCGGAATCTGTTGGTGAGGGTGCCAGTGAAAATCTTTTTGAGGGTGCTGTAGCTGGGGTAGGGGTCCTGGTAGTTTTTTGCGATGTAGGTTGAGAGTAAGATGTGCTAACTTGCTCCTCCTCAATATCCGTTCGATGATGAGTAGGAGTAGTAATGTGATGATGATGATGATGCACGTGGGGTGTTGAGGGGTCATCAGTACCACTAGCACTGGGACTGGGAGACATGTGATGATGACTTTGGGTTCCTTCAGGGCGTAAATGATGACCTTCTTCACCACCAGCAGAACTACCGGATTTTCCAGTTTCGTCAGTTCCTGAATATTTTCTTGAACTAGATGTGGCAGTAGCAGTAGTAGCCTTCACTGAAGGTTTCATCTTGGCCTGGGCTGACAGACGTTTTTGCCCTTTGGTTACGTTACTGCCACCCCAACCCTTCCCGTATGTAGGTTTTTTTGATCCAAGTGCTTCATCCGCTGCCTTCATCACGCTGGACAAGTTGCGTTGGCGTGCAGCACTTGTCCGAGCTTCCTTACTGATTTTTTCTTTCTGTGGTTTTGGTGCTGGTATTGGGGGTAGTTGCAAATTTTGCAAATGACTCATTCTTTGACTACGCCTTGATTTTCTTTTCTCGTTAAGATGAGCAACTGTTTCTCTAGGGGCGTACACTTTTAAGCCGGTTATATGCTCTAACTCTTTTTTAAGAATGGCTTCAGTGTTGGCGTGCTTCCTATGTTTTTTTCCCTTCTTGTGGTGGCCCACATCAGGCTCCAAACTTGGACGTCTGAAATGTCTGTGAGTCTTTTTGATACCTAGTGAATCAGCCCAACTTTCTAGTCGCTTTTGTCGCTCTTTCCAATCCCATTCCTGGAAAATTTTTATAATTAACGTGAATATATTTACAGATTGTCAACATAATTATTTGGCTTATTTAGTAAACCTTCAGCATCTCAAAGTCCAATTTCGTCAGGGAAAGAGTGGGTCTCTCAGGGTCGAAAATGATTTCTTCCTTTGGCTTATTCTTAAGTTGTTCAAACTGTTTATTTTTAAAATTCTCGAAATCTTTTTGATACTTGGTTTTGGTTATCCTTTTTTCTGGAGTTTTCAGCAATGAAGGTCCCATAAAGTCAGGTCCAAATTCCTGAAATTTGGAAGCAGGCACAAGGCCGGTGCCTTTTGTGGCTGTTTTAGATTTTGGCGTCTTTACGGGTTCTTCAGTCATGATTGCAGTAGCAGTTTAAATTTATGTGAAAAAAATGTTACAAAATCAGCAATTATGTCAAAACCAAAACCATGCTAAAGAAGTGAAACTGTAATATTTTTGTACTCCCAAAAAAATCGACAAATATGCCAAATGCTAATAGTTATGGTTTAATGAGTTCGACAGGTTTGACATGGCAATTCGATTAAATTTTGCCTTCACCCCCCAAAAGAAACACAGGAGGAGGAGGACACAAGTCTTTGAAGTCTCCTCTACATTCCTAACTTTCTGGTAAACCAATTTTTAAACTTCATGTGAAGCCAATGACATTATCCAATGCAATTACTGTGGAACATCAACGAGAAATGATTTGCTATCATTTTGAAATGTCACAAATATGATTATTTCATATTGCCAAAAAAGTGACCCTCATTCAACTAGACAGCAAGACTCCAATCTCAAAAATACTACTCCGGTTGGCCACAAAATGCGCGTAAAAGATTTTGCATTTGTGAACAAAATCATTAAAACGTAACTCTTAATTTATAATTTGCAAATGTTGCCCTTTACCTAAACTAACTTTGAAACCAGCATTTCTAACTGTTTGCTTCTCAATCCCTGACGAAGGTTTATGGAAAATAAACCGAAACGTTGGATGTAAAGTTAATTATTCCCACTCGTAGAACCCTTATTTTATTTATCATTTAATTTCTAAAGTTATTACAATTTTCGCTACCTACCACCAAAATTCTCGCAATGCCCCAAACTTTAAAAAAATGCAAAGGCAACAGAACTGAAGAAGATTTGCTATTCTTTCGACAATTCATCAATTCATTTTTAAAAATCTTGCTGCATGATGATAAACTTTATTAGTTAATATTTCAAACAGACAATAACAATAATGGTAAAACGGTAAATACAGGTACAATCACTAATGAATCTTTTTTTGAAAAACTTTCACTCTCAACCGTATAAAACACCTGTACAATAAATGATTCTCACTTAATTTATTTTCTATAATTTACGTGGATAACTTGTTGAGTTATTATTTTTAATAGATGATATTGATAAGCATACATAGGTACATACGGTATACATGGAGGTAATAATTGGCAGAGCCAGGCAGGTAAAAGTATTTAACTCTTTAAAAAAATTGCTTAACTCAAATATCCATCTCAGTTCATTAGAATCGGAAAGATGATCATTTTTGTTCCCGTATTTTCATTAATTTGTTGCAGTTGAATCAAAGGTACTAATAATTATTCTACAACTACGACTGACCACTTACAAAACTTAGCGTTTTCTTGGCCTGACTCAATATCGAATTTGGATCATCATTATCTCTACTGAGGCAAACTTTGTAAGACTTATCATTAAGCACTTTTCTAGAAGTAGTAACTTCAGCTTCATAAGGCTTAAACAGTCTTGGCAAGTTCAGGTCATCTCCATTTAACCCCACCACATCTGAATCACTCGCCACATTTTTTGGAATAAAGAATGGAACCTTTTGCGGCTTCCCATTTGCAAAACCATTTGTGCCATTAATTATTTGTTTTTTGGCCAAGTCCCCACCTACCCCATCCTCGGTATCTCCCCAGTCCCCAAAGTTTTTTCGTATGGATAAATCAATCCTATTGAGAATGCTTTGACTGTCCTGAGGCTCGTCGTTAACCAAACGCAGTCTGTGATTTGACGATGTGGTGAAATCTGGAGTTCTTGACCTGCCTTTATGCCTGTTATGTCGATTATTATTATTACTTCGATGAGGATTAGGTCGCTTATTTGTAAAGTTACTTGGTCGCCCACCAGCAAACACGTTGGAGTCGTTCAGATTGGTCCTGGAGGGTGCCACCGTGATGGCGTTGTTAACGGAAGATAATACTCCTCCTCCACCACCACCACCGCCACCCACGCCACGTTGTTCATCAAGAAGTAAATGTTGCAAGGGTAAATGTGTTACTGCTGCTGGCGGATATGGAGTTAGATAATCCCCATAACCAGCTTTCAGTTGAGCCACTTGTTCCTCCTCTCCTCCTTCTTCCTCTGCACCGGAAACACTAGAATGTCTATTAGGTAATCTAGAACGATGATATCCGTTGGTGTAATGACCGTTTTGATATGGAGTCACGATATCCTCGTCACCATTTGTCAACACTACAGTTGTCCCTCCATCACTTATAACCTCAACTTTTTTTCTTCTGTGCTTCCTGTGCATTTGCTGTTGCTGAACTGACAAGCCATTCTCATACCCTCCACCACCTCCAATGTCAACGTCAGCAAATATCATGTCCCCTCCACCATCCACTTGGTTTCTTCCCATGGTTCTTTAAGATGACTCCCTCTTGTCGCAATGATAAGAGTAGTAGTTTTTTTTATTATTGGAATAATAATATTTCCTCGCTTCTTTGTCATTCACTTTAACATTGTGTCATTGAGCTAAGCGTTATTTTCACACTTTTGTAATAACCAAGGCGTGAGACAACACGCCATCAGGGCCACCATAATAATCATCGTGTGCGTCGTTCGCTCTGACACTTGAAGAGAGATGTTTGTTTCAAAAAGATATTCCTCCACTTGAATGAAACCAATAATCGATACTACGACATTGTCTTTTTTGTCACTGCCACACTGCTACCACTTGTCTTTATCATGATGACAGTTTTACCTTATTTTGGCACCCAGTATAACACCTAGTCGAGTAAATTGCAACAAATAGCCAACATTTCTCCACTTCATTTCACACGCTTCTCTTTTTTCTCCTTAGCGTCAATGTCAATTCAAAAGAGAGAAAATCGATACACTTACTACCACGACACTATAGTATCGCAATACAGCAATTAATGCATTTTTGCAAAAAAAAACTACCAAAACTTGTAATTATTTTGCATTTGCATTATTCCAACACGTTTAAGTTGACAATTAAGTTTCAGCAGCAGCACAACAAAGGAGAGCATCTTTCTATCTGTTCATGTGAAGCGTTATATGTAGAAAAAAATGAGTGTATGAAAAGAAAGAAGAAGGGAAGAAGGGGAGGATCTTCATTTTCCATTATTATTTTTGTTGACGAACTAGCTCAAGTAAATAATATTGCTGCGAAACAGAAAAAGCACAACAAACCAATTTGACATGGACCCAAATCAAACCGCCATAATATAGTAACGTCGTAGCAGAACCAAGCGATTTGCGTGTAATTTTTTTGTCAGTCAGTTAGTTGTAGTTTTTTATCTCATTTACAAAATATTATTATACCCTTTAGTAGTATTTTGTCAATACAATGGAGTGTCGTTTAATGGCTTTTTTTGAAAACTATGTATTTTTTTTCTCCCAGTTTATAATAATCAAGCACTTGCAACATGTCTATATAGCAAACCACTTCAAATAACTGACTTTACATGACTAACGGAATGAAAGAAGGAAAAGGAAAACAATAACAAAAAAAAAAAAGAAAACACTTATTTCGACTTTCAGTTTAGGTAGGTATCTACGTCTGCAGTAAGCATGTCATATATATATATAAATTGTAGGCTGAATTAAATATACCTGTGTTATATATTACAATTGCATGTTTGCTACTTTACTACAAATGCTGGTTGATGGCTCTTTTTTAATTGGTAATTATTACAATGCTTTTTAGGGATGATGATACCGTCCACCACCATCATACTAGTATGATGTGATGTTTTACTAAAATCCAACAACCACTCATTTTCACTTGTACTCGAAAACTACTACTACCACTACTATTCTAAATTGTGGTTCGATCAAGTCAAGTAATACTTTATGACGACGACGATGATGACTATTGTGCGACGAGCATATAGTATGACATGATGGACATAATAAGTTTCAGTTTTTATGAACCTTCATTGCGGTCACGGTAGTAGGCATGTTAAAAAATATGCAAGTAGCATACCTATGAAAGTGATTGGCGAGGATATTTTAAGTAAATGCAAATGCAAATAGTAGAAGTAGAGCTATCTATCTATACACCATTAACGTTTACTTCACTCACGTTATGCTACTCACGAGGATAGTGCAAGACTCGGGTAACGCACCATTTAATGAGCACTGGCACACTACGCTTGCACTTTACCTGTTAGTCAAGAAAAAATGATATAAAAATGAATCATACCAAAGTATACAAAGTGGTGAAAGCATATTATGTTATTTTTATCACAAAAGGTAGGTTTTTTTAAAAAATCTCCTTGCGTGGACAGTTAACTTTTGCAGCATTAATAGCACATCAATGAACTGGAAAAGCCAGGAGGGTTGATGCTCAACAGATTTTCAGTATAAAACAATACTACTAATATTTATACGTGTATGAAGAATACGTTTGCTTATGAGTAACGCACAAGCGTAGTCTACCCGGCTAGTGTTTAAAGTATTGGTGGACGGTGCGTTGGCGCGTAACTACAAGCGGCCGACAAAGTTCCCCACTTGCCCATTCGGGATTCTAACGGTTACCAGTCAACTCACCACTTTCGATTCTATCCAAAAACACTAATTTTGGGAAAATCCGTGTTACCGCAGTCTTGCACTATCCTCGTCAGTAGTAATAATGCATGTTAGAAAACTATTGGCAATGATGGTGAAAGCAAACGTGAACTTTTAGTGGCCCAAATAATAAAAAAAGGAAAGTAGCATAGAATTGAAACTATTTTGTGTATCGAAAATATATCGATTTTTCCCATTTACTGCTTGCTGAAGCTCTGGACTGGACAAAGAGACAGATAGATACAAACACGTCACAGGAGGACGACAAGGAAGGAAGAACGGGCAATCATTGTTGGCATATAAATGAAGAAGAAAAAAATACGTGCCTAAAAATATAACGGCAACATCAAACCATGTCGAAACGAAACGTTAAAAGCCAATACAAGTAAAAAAAATAACACAATAACTGTAAATATCTACCTACATACCAAACATTACTTATATAATACCTATACGCCTATAATGTAGTATGCACGGCTATCAGGATGATTATTACCTGTATATTCGGGGGTGCCACAATCATTCTAGGATACTGTCGTAATATATCATACATAATTGTAGCTTTTTGTTGCTTGTAAAATATTGAAAATGAAATGAATAGCAAATATGCATAAAGGTGGATCGGATCGTACTAGAAAAAAAAATAAAAGTGGAAAAAAGTCTCGTGTAGTGGTGGAGTGAAAAGTGAAGAGGGGTATCAGGTGTATTACTGCGGTTTATTGCAATTATTACTTACTTACTTACTTACTTTTTGTACACGTATTCTTCCTTCCTTTGAAAGCTTTCCTTTTTTTCCATTCTCATTTTAGATTGACTTTTTTTTCAAGATAAAAAAAAAGGTTTTTATTATGTATTTACGGTGAAAGTGGAATATGGGTTTTTGTTGTGGTGTTCGTTGGTTGTTGCCCATTCAAAAGTTTGCATGTTTTGTAACGCTTTGTTGTATGGAATATATTATGATGGTATGGAATTGCGGTGGTGGTGGTGGTACTGTTTAGCACGGTGCGGTGATGGAAAATTAATAGCGATCGCGGTGGCGGCAGAGGAAAAAACATTTATTTTAAGTTAAATCAGATATGCCATGTTTTTTCACGTGGAGAATAATATATGCCAAAAAAAGCAGGCAGATCAGGTTTATCATGCTTATAGACAGGTAATAAACAGAAGCTACAACTGGCTGCATGTAAATTATGACAAGAAATGTTTTTTTGGAGCGATGAGAAGATATTATCCAAGTCGAAAATATACGAAAGAAATTTGTAAAACTGAAATAAGAAATAATATGATTATTTTATTACCAAGAAAATGCGTATTAAGGTTAGCACTTGTGTGTGGTGGGTGAGAAAAGAGCTGTCAATTGAAGGTGTTTGTAAAACGCAGAAGAGTGGGATGTCTACCTAAACTAAGTAATATTTACATTCACACACTAAAAAAGTTTAGCACATCATTCATTTCTCAGACCTCGGTATAAAAATTTGCTTAAACATATTTAGTCGAGTTGCATTTGGATGCTTTGCTGCTGCTGGCAAGAAAAAAATAGTGGTATTTGCACAATCTAACCTTCAATTTTTATGGCTGTTATATATCTACCTACACAATATTTTTTACCTATTTATCCAATAAGTGCTTACGCTCGCACCAAAAAACTGAATAACATTTCCCATGCGTCATACAATATGTCGATTCTCTACAAACTTACTAATTTATCAGTCATTACTTTTATTATTATAAAATTGTGCTCAATTGAATCAACTGTTTTTTGTCATCGTGTATATTACGTAGTCTAGTAGTCGTTGTCATTTTATGTAAGCCTATTGAAAATGAGTCAGACAAAAAAACTATTCCTACACGTGTAATAAGCGAAGTGATGTAAAATATTTAAAGTAGTTAAATAATAAAGTTTTTTTTACATGTTATCATGTAATTGAATTTTTCAGGATTATTAAGAAAGTCTTCTGATTTTTTTATGTCTGTTGAAACTAAAAGCATCAAGGTGAAAAGTAAGAGCAACCCAGCTGGAGTAAAGTAAATAGGACATTAAACGTTATGTCGACAACTTGTACTAATTAAATGGAAAGAGAAAGTCCTGAGAGAAGATAAAAAAGGACACAAAAATAATGACAGGAAAAGCATTCTTTCTTGCTCATTTCCTCCGCATATTTTTAACTGTTGAAGGTTTACTTTGAAAAGGCTTTGAAATTATTATGTATATTCTACATTCTATACGTTGCACGTATACTAGAGATTGCAAACAATAGTGTATGAAAAACGTGGCTCCAAAAATGCTATTATTACGCTATTTTTAGAAACCATTTAAAATTCAAATGCAACAAATGACTCGTAGAAAACTGTTCACTTTAAGTAAGAAAACCTTGCCGATTTTAGATTAGGGTATAAGCTTTCTTTTTCTATCTGCAAATAATGTTTCAAGGATTGACAAATATATGTACCGTAAGTGTTTGAAAGGACGCCCCGGCGAAATTTTCAAATTTGCCTCTTCAACGCCCGGAGTCCTTTAGAACCCAGCGGAATTTTCATATTTGGCTTCGTTACCCCCGGCGTCCTTTAGAAGCCGGCTATATTCGGAAACCGGGTGTCTTTTCGAACATTTACGGTAAGTATGTATACTCAACCGCAAATAGTACAAGCCAAGCCAATGAGTGAAAATTTTGGTAGAATTCAATGCATTTCATTAACCCGTAAAATATATTTTGTCATTCTCTCGTAGTACAATAGTACATATAACTTGTGTAATTAAATAAGTATATTAATTAAATGCTAGGGCAAAGATGCATCTACAAAGCTACTACTCTACGTATTTTTCTTTGACTTTTCTCTATCTTAGAGTCTATCTTTTCTAAGTTTGACTGCCTGTTTCTTTTTAATTTGATTGACTTGCTTTGTTAGGTGAAATAAATAAACAAAACTTCATTCGTGTGTGAAGAAGCTCGCATGGCAAAAAGTAAGCCATGCTATCATCCCCTCGTGTGAAATTACGTCATCTCAATAATCTAACCCAAATTGCTACTAGCTAGCCACTTTCACTTTTTCCTTTTCTCCAGCCCATAAGACCCGCATTTTGATCACGCCTTTTACAGCTAAAGTTTGAGTTATGGAAATGACATAAATGTGACTTCATTAAAATTTCATTTTGTTTCATAAATAACTTAATAGACGAATTGCAAAAGTAAGTCAGTAATCCAACCTATCAAATTCCAAGTTGCTTGTGTCTGTGTCTGTCAGCCAAACTGATATGTCCAAAATGCCTGAGTCTGAGACTCAGAGAAAGGCACATTATTACAGTAGTGGATATTTTTTCAACTTTCCTTTTCGTCAAATTTTATTTTATCATTTAGGTTCATCTTATCAATACTCCTGTGTCCTACTTTTCTCACGCTAAACAAAATATTAAAGTGCAATATCCAGTACAACTTGAGACATTGCTCCCTGTTATTGACGAATAGGATGCAACGCTTATATGCCAATCTGAAAAGCTGTGAAATGGGTAATTGGTAATTGGTCACGCAAATATGTTATTTTGTAACTTTTTGTATCAAATGCAGTAAAAAATAAATGACAAAAATGCATCTAGGTATTTACGTTTTTTTCCTTTTGAAAAAGTATCAGAATTTATTCATTTTTTGGTTCTTATTTTTACCAACTGTATTTTGTGTTTCTAAAAAAAACAACTTAGCTCACACTTTCACGATTATTCGTGTAAAGGAAATAAAGTTTTAACGACACCTTTCCAATAATTTGATTAACTATGTATGCATTCTTAATTAATTTTTTTACCTGACCAATATGTATGTATGTCTTTCCAGCAGACCAATGCCATATTAATTCCACACACAGTACAAGCTAAAATTCTTGCCGATCTGTAGCAAATATACTTTTTCTTCCGTCATATAAAATATTTCTTATACATATTAACTTAACAATTATAGGACATCTGAAAGATGTACGAATGATTTCTTCGTAAGAATACCTTTACAGCTACTTGTCTCAAACGTTTTGAGAAAAAAATTGTATAATGCTGCAGCTGGGGCAAGGTGAATTATATGTACTATAAATTATCCTTTTAAATTACGTTTACTAATACAGGAAATGACTGATTGCATATGTTGGTATTTAATTAATTAATTATTATATATACTTACCTAATTCAAAAATTTCCTCTGTAGGTAAACATTAAATAATAATTTACATTTACACTTTTATCAAAAAGTTGAGTTTATCTGGTAAAATCTATTTTAGCATCAAGTTGATTTGAAACAATATTCTGCACACACAGGAAAAGTAAAATACTATCGAAAAAAGTGAAGCTTGTTTTTAACTGACTATATATGGTAGTTGTAATAATAATGCGAGCACACGTTGAAAATAATAATGCGTAAAGTAAAAACAGCCTAAATAGTAGACTAACATGACTAATGACATACGGCGTGAATTGATTTATAAATAAACTATTTTAGGTCAAAGCTTTCCTCGTCTTCATCATCGTCATCGTCATCATCATCATCATCAGAGTCTTCTTCCTCATGCGAAAGGGATCCAATATAATCCCTATCGTTGTCATTGTCTTCATTAGGATTCCCAGGAATGTCATCATTACTATCCTCAATAGATACTGTTGATGTTGTATTGACCAGAGATGAAGAAGTGACAGGGGAACGCATTTGACTTGAAGAGTTGTTGTTTTCAGAGGACGGTTGATTACCAAGTGAGAGAGCAGCATTGCCACAAGTATCATTGACAGTTGCAGTAGTAGTAGC